>PISW01006318.1:0-111817 GCA_004023785.1 Mungos mungo
CGGTGTAGGTGTGCGACAGATACGCATGAACTGTACAAATCTGTTGTGACTCGGGCAGGTGCTGTCAGAAATTCCTGCTTTCTCTGCATACATTTTTCTGTCTTGTCATAGATTTTGGGGGCTGGGAGGGTCGCGCCATCCTTGCCTCTGTCAGTCTGAGATCCTCCGAAGGATTGTCTTGACCTTATGGTGTCTGGTGTCTCCTTGCAGGGTCTTGTCTCTAACTTATCTGATGATTACAGCTACCACCCCACGTCTCCTCTGGACGACTACCTAACCTTCAACCTCCCCGAACTTTTCTGTGAGAAAAACAACGTCCGGCAGTTTGTGAGTTACTTCCTCCCGCCCTTGTACTGGCTCGTGTTCTTCGTGGGCATCCTGGGCAACGGCCTGGTCATCCTCGTCTACTGGTACTGCACGAGAGTGAAGACCATGACTGACACCTTCCTTCTGAATCTGGCGATCGCTGACCTTCTCTTCCTCGTCACGCTTCCTTTCTGGGCCATTGCCGCCGCGGACCAGTGGAGGTTCCACACCTTCCTGTGCAAGGTGGTCAACAGCATGTACAAAATGAACTTCTACAGCTGCGTGCTGCTGATCATGTGCATCAGTGTGGACAGGTACATCGCCATCGCTCAGGCCACAAGAGCGCAGACCTGGAGGCAGAAAAGGCTCGTGTATAGCAAAATGGTCTGCCTGGCTGTCTGGGTGCTGGCGGCCACACTCTGCATCCCCGAAATCCTGTACAGTCAACTCAAGAAGGAATCCGACATTACCATCTGCACCATGGTCTACCCTAGTGACGAGAGCACCAAAGTGAAGTCGGCAGTCTTGACTCTGAAGGTCGTGCTGGGCTTCTTCCTTCCTTTCGTGGTCATGGCTTGCTGCTATACCATCATCATCCACACTCTGTTACAAGCCAAGAAGTCATCCAAGCACAAGGCCCTGAAGGTGACCATCACCGTCCTCACGGTCTTCTTCCTGTCTCAGTTCCCCTACAACTGCATTCTGCTGGTGCAGACCATCGACGCCTACACCATGTTCATTTCCAGCTGCGCCATTTCCACCAATATTGACATCTGCTTCCAGGTCACTCAAACCATCGCCTTCTTCCACAGTTGCCTGAACCCCGTGCTCTATGTTTTTGTGGGCGAGAGATTCCGCCGGGATCTTATGAAGACCCTGAAGAGCTTGGGCTGCATCAGCCAGGCGCAGTGGGTCTCGTTCAGGAGGAGAGTGGGGAGCGTGAGGCTGTCGTCCACGCTGCTGGAGACGACCTCGGGAGCACTCTCCTACTGAGGGGTCTTGGCTCCGACGTGGATGGCTCTCTCGGAAGTAACGAGAGATACCAGTACAGCTTCCCGACTGATGGGACCAGAGGGAAACCATTAAAGAAAAAGAAAAAGGAAGTGGAGGGGGGGGGAGGGAAGAGAAAAATCCCAGAAAGGGATGAATTTGGACAATTACTTTAGTTGGAATTTCCAAGCCAGAGTTTTCTGCATGGACTGGCTGTCCCACGGGACTGTTGATTGGCTCTTGGCTACAATGCGCACAACGTTCAAAGGAGGACCAACAGGCAGCTCCTCAGAGCAGCCTGGTTTCGTCCCTTGCCTGAGCATTAATGCAGCTGGATGGCGTTCGATGTTCCCAGCACGCTGTGGATGGCTGTGGCTTCAGTGCTGAAGCCATCCCGTCCCCAAGGAGACACAGGAGCACTGGCCACTGCCACCAAGAGGCCACAAAAGCACAAGGTTTCCTGAAAACTTCCATCTTAGGGGGAATTTCTACCATGACTTTGGGGCTTGGTGCCCATGCCAGGTCTTCTAGATTCTCGATCTAGAATCTTTTCAAACAACTTCAGATCTTCTCCTCTGGTCTCCTTGATCTGTTCTGGGCCAGGGAGGGACCCTGTCTGTGCCTCTTTTGAGCTCAGTGAGCCCTGGACAACTAGTCATACCGGCACACCGTCCCACGGTCTTGGGACTCCGGGGGGTTCTGGGACTCCACAGAGTCTCCACAAGGACTCCGCATGTCCACTCATGTCACAGGGTCGGTCAGCCTGTGCGGGGACTCTGAGCAGCCGAGTGCCCTGCCTCTGTTGTGGGCTCAGTCTGCCGGGTAACTTTTGGGATGGTCCATTTTTCTGCTTCCTGTAAAATGGTTTGGATTTACAGACCCTCTTGTTTCGCAGGCAGCTGGAAGGGTACCTGCCTTCACGCTGCTCCTTTTCTGACCGTACAGCGCTCACATGTTCAGAAACTTTCCTTTTAGAGATTAGGCTGGAAAATAGGAATAGAACTCGCTTTTGCTTTGTGTCTTTTAACTATCTGGCCAACAAATTTGAAACCATTTTATAGGGGTGCCTGGGTGGCTCAGTCGGTTGAGCATCCAACTTCGGGTCAGGTCATGATCTCACTGTTTGTGAGTTCAAGCCCCACATCGAGCTCTGTGCTGACAGCTCGGAGCCTGGAGCCTGCTTCCGGTTCTGTGCGTGTCTCTCTCTGCCCTTCTCCTGTCTGTGCTCTCTGTCTCGGTCTCTGTCTCTCTCTCAAAAGTAAGTAAGCATTAAAATGCATTTTATATATTAGGAAAGTGTTTTTTAATGATCATTATGAAAATACCCTTGACTTGTCACTTTCTTCACCGTCTCTGTATTTTAAATGTGTCCAATTAAGGATCCAATAGCCGCATTAGAGGGTGAGCATTAAGGGTGGGAGAAGGAAATAAAATCTCCAAAATACCTTAAAGCCGTCTTGGCTGCCTGGTTTTCCTCTCTCCTCTGGCCAAGCTTACTTCCCAGGCTTGTCCCAGTGAGGCCGGTGGGGTGTCCGGGGGGGCCATTCGAGCAGCACACGAACCACACTGGCGTTGCTACCTGCTCTGGAGGAGGCGTCTGATCTTCTCGGTGTGCTGTGAGTTACTGTGCTTTCAGTCCCAAGACCATGGCTTCCAAAGACGGCACGAGACCTGGCCTATCCTCCCCCTCCCCCTCCCCGCCCTCTCTCAAATGTGTGTCAGCGAGAAATAAAGAAAGCAGAACATGGGCAGTGATACAAAGACCTTGCTAACCTATCCTGCGTACAGGAAGCTGGAGGTAAATAAGCATTGTTCTGGGACCAGCCCAGCGACATGGGCCCCAGTGCAAGAAACACCACTTATGGTAGAGGGGAGGGTGACATCCCCAAGGGCAGTGTCTGGACAGAGCCGTCACCTGGCTCCCATTTCCAGGAGACACAGGGGGCTTTGAAGGAACTCGGGGGAATGAGCAACAACTATGGGCCAAACCGACATAACATTGTGCTGTTAGGTGGAAGGAACACGGCCTGGTTTGGCTTTGCCATTCAGTACCCTTTTGTTTCTGTGCTTCTGATACCATGTGTCATGGGGGACCCCGGGGGAGCTCAGGAGGTGGGGAGAGATGGAGGGAGAAGGGGGTGAGCCAAGATGTGCTTGCTGGGTCTACACTGGCTTAGAGACACTGTAGTGGAGATTTAGTGGGAAGTTAGACATCATGTACATTAGGCCAATGCATACGAGTTGGAAAAAAGTGCCAGAGACTCTCCTTTTCCCCTCTCTGATTTTTAAGGGGGCAGACGTGGGACACCATTAGAATGACAAACCCTGGGTCACGCTCCAACGCACAGCGGTCATGTTTAGTTCCAAGGATTTCCTTTAGGACGTGACTGTCACTATCGCATCGTCCTGGACCTAACAGCGCCAACATAGGATTAAAGACAGGCTGCGGTTGAATCAATCATATGGCAAAGATTGAAAGTATGTTTTGTGGCAAACTGTATTTGCTTTTAAGTAATTGCATAAGTAAGACCATTTTACATTCTAACTAATCTAGGTTTTGGTAGCAGATTTATCCTAAGATGAAAACATCAGAAGAGCCAACATGGGGAAGCCACTCAACATTTCTAGAAAATACACAGTGTGAGTCCTTTTAGAATAAAGATAAAAGACGGTTGTCAAGTATAATTACATTTGACTAGAACCTTATACATGAGAACCATCAAGAAACTGAACAAAATGTGATGCGTTTTCATGACCAAAAGAGAAATCATCTTTTTTATCAACATTTTAAAAAAGTGGGGTGGAACCAAGTGGGGTTGTTGTTTTGAAGTAGTCGACCTGGATGACGGAAGATTTGGGGTTTTTTTGAGCTGTCCTTCAGGACTGCAGAATGCCAATTCAGTCAGCGAACATTTGTGTATATACTATGAGCCAGACCCTCGCTGCTCACCAAGACTAGAACAGGGATACAATATGGTTTTCCCTCAAGATGCTTACACTCTAGCAACGTGGAAAAGCCAAGGGCCACGTGGCGTCTGATATGGAGGATAGTACAGAAGGCTCTATCAGGAGATATCCCTTGGCTGGCAAGCATGAGGTGTCCTTTATGGCTTAAAGACTGGTTTGTAGATGGTTCCCAAGACAAGTTGCATATGGCGGCCTCTTTGGGTTGTCAAAGAGCAACACGCATCTTCGTGTGTGTTCTTGATCTGGTGTATGTGCCCAGCGCCCTCAACCCCCACATAATGTCCTGTCTATAGCAGAGACACTATGTTGAAATAATAAATTTGTGAAAATTTAAAACTGGTTGTTTCTCAAATGTGTACTTCATGTATCAGAACTTGGCCATCAGGAAACTTTTTAAAAATAAAGATCGGAGACCTTGAGCAATGTGATGTTATTTCCTTAGGGTAGTAATGCCGTCCCGTCGTCTACGGCAGCCTGAGAGGGGCCAGTGGTCACGGGTGGGCGGGCTAGAGAAGGACTGGACACAGTGCTTTCCCACGGCCTGGTGAGCGGCTCAGGCTGCTGCCTATTGGCTTTTGCAAGGCAGGTGTGCCATTAAAATGTCTTCCATTTGCCCACAGCAGTTGTTACAAAAGGTCCCACTCAAGGAAGCAACCCGCCCCAGTGGGCTCCCTCCATGGATCTGGTCCCCCTGCTGTGGAGGCCGTCACTACTGCAGTGTGGAGGTGATGGGCGGTAGCTCCCTGATGGGCTTACATACCCAGTGAAGGCTGTCATGAAGCATGAAACCTTTGAACATCAACTTTCGACTCCAAGAAATGAACAGCTGTCACATGTGTCCACATGGCCCTTTTGTGTTTACAATCTTTGACTGCTGTGCTTGGCTCTCCAATGCTGACTTGGCCTCAGAAGTTGGAGCTTCCTGTGGGGCCCAGGCCAAAGGAAGGGTGAAAATATTCCCCACCTCCCTTGGCACTGATTCCTGAGGATCTCTGTCTGGACTTGACCTCTCTCCATTGGAGCTTCTCCTCCTTCTCTTACACTCTGGTCAAGGGCTCCAGCACACTCACCCTACACTGATTTATTTATTTATCTAGAGAGTGCTCACGAGCAATGGAGGGGCAGAAGGAGAGGGAGAGAATCCCAAGCAGGCTCCAAGCCCAGCCCAGAGTCCGACGCAGGGCTTGATCCCATGAACCATGAGAGATCGTGACATGAGCAGAAATCAAGAGTCAGATACGTAACTGAGAGAGCCACCCAGGGGCCCCGACCTTATCCACTTTAGATGCTCAACAGCAATCTCCCTCTCTATTCCACAAGTTGCTTACTGTGAATACCATGGCTGTGGAGTGTGGCTATCACCACAGCCAAGAGGCTACGGTGCTTCTGCAATACTGTCCCTTTCTCCCCCGTCCCATCTGCCTCTCCCGTTGCAGTTGAGTGAGTCTGAGCCTGCACCCTCCCAGGACCAGGAGTGTTTCTCTAATCATGTCTGTCTTATTGGTACAGATGGCCAATCGCTAATGTCCCACTCAATGTCCTCCTTTGGCTTTCATTCTATAAAAACCTACAGAACACATGCAAATGTGTCTCCAACATTTGACTCTTGATGGGCTCTCTTCCATCCTTAGCATACTTACTTGTTACACTCAGTTTGAGTACCAGGGGCAAAGTAAAAACTCCCTGTGGTTGGATGGAGGTTCCCCGTCAACTGAATTTCCCCTCAAGAGCCTGTAGGAAGTGGAGGTCCGCACATAGTCACCAGCTGGCTGCTCCCCCAGGGTCTGCCTGTGCTGCAGACAGCAGGTCTGGCCGGAGCCGTGGGGCCCCAGGCCATGGCAGCCAGTGCCCGAGAGGCGGGGGTTAGAGGGCATCAGGCTGCTGGGTGCTCTGATAGGCGCGGCTGCCCCCGATCTCCTGCCTGGCTGGCTGAGGTTTGTCAGGCTGACACCACCTTGGAGCCTCCCCCTGCTCAATCTCGCCTCCTCCCACCTCCCTTAGTGGGTGTTGATCCCTGATAAACATCTTGTACCCCAAACTCCAGCTCGGTGTTTGCTTCTAGAGAAGTCAGCCCGCAACAATCTTCCCCTGAGGGCTATAATTCCGAGAGCCCTGATGGGTGTCCAAGAGCCACGTGGTGTGGTGAGCACCGGCCACGGGACACATCTCAGAAGGCTGGGAGCGCAGGCTGCGTCCGATGCTAATTCAGTCGTCAGAGATCTTGTGCACCAACGGCAGGTCAGGGTCTCGGTGTGCAGGACCGACACAGTCTCCCCTCAGCCCAGGACCTTTCAGCCACTGTCCTCTGCTTGTGCTCTCTGTGCCCGGTAGGTACTGTGATTAACCTCATTTTACAGACGAAGGGGCTGAGCCTCCGATGTGTTCGGTAACTCGCCCAAAGTCACGCAGTTCGCGGACAGGGTATGCCAGGCTCGCAAGCCTTGGCTTCTGCCCGGGATGCCATCCCGCCTCGCCTGCTGTCTGGTCAGACAAACCAGCCATTGTTTTGGAGCGTGGATCAACACTGGGCCAAGTACCAGGCCTAGTGTCAGGGGGTACAAGGACAGACGGACAGATGCCACTGCACGTAAGCTCTAACGGATGCCATGTGACCGCTGAGGCCTGCTGATACCGCCTTCCAACATGCACTGGGGGGACGTACCAGCAAGGAATGATGTCATCAGCCCCACAGAATCGAGACGGTTCCCACCTGCTCCCTTGCCTCAGGCTCCTCCCCAAACACATACAGCTGTGGACTCTCAAACTCTGCCGTGTGTGTGTGTGTGTGTGTGTGTGTGTGTGTGTGAGTGCATGCAGGTACCAGAGCACTGCACCCAACCCTGAGCAGACTCCTGGACCACAGGGCACTGGTGGTGACTTCTCCTCCCTCCCCTGGCCCCAACTTTCCTGACTACTTCCCAAATAGACCTCCCCATCCACCCCCTGAGTGCCACTGAGTGGTCTCCATCAAGACCACATGGAACAGAAGAATCACCCAGCAGAGCCCTGCTCACACTCCTGGACCCATGAAATCCTGAGATGTAATAAAATTGTTATCATTTTCTTAAGCCATTGAGGTTTGGGGTAATTGATTTTGTAATATTTAATAAAATTTTTAAGTTTATTTAGTTATTTTGAGAGAGACAGAGACAGCATGAGTGGGGGAGGGGGAGAGAGAGGGAGAGAGAGAGAATCCCAAGCAGAGCCCAACTCGGGACTTGAACTCACACACTGTGAGATCATGACCTGAGCCGCCACCAAGAGTTGGACACTTAACTGACTGAGCCACCCAGGCACCCCATGATTTCCTAATATTATTTTTGGCTTAAAATTCTTTTTGGCTCAGTCACAATTCCATGACACGAAGTGATTTTACAAGCTTGCCTGGGCTCCGTTCAGCTGTGCTCTTGTTAAGGCTGCCGCAAACTTAGTGAGCTCAAGCAGTAACCACTTTATCACACTCACCATTTTGTGGGTCACCAATTTGGAAACGTCCGGGCATCTGTGACCTGGGGTCTGTCCTGTGGTTGCAGTCAGACATTGGCTGGGGCTGTGGTCGCCTGAAAGCTTGACCAGGAAGGAGCTTTCTACCTTTCTATCCATGTGGAGGCTGCCAATAGGGTGCCCACACATGGCCTCTTCAGCATGGAGGTCATGGTACTTGTTTTCATGGCCCTTGGTTTCCCGTGGGCAAGGGTCTGAGAGAACCAGGGGGAAGTCACAGGTCTGTTTCCGACATGATTCTGGAAGTCACAAAGCATCCTTCTGGCTGTCCCCCGCTGGTGAGAACGGTGTCGGGCTGGCCCAGTTCTTGGGGAGCACTGCAGGCCTTGCCTCTTATGGGAAGAGTGCCATATAACTTTGGGGTCATGTGTTAAAACCACCACAAACTACTCTGTAAGTTAAGTTGTCTTTCAATGACCCCTGTCACTCAACCCTCAACCCCCCAACTGCCTAGCTGACCAGTTCCCAGAGAGGAAAGGGCCTGAGAGAGGAAGAGGTGTATGTAGACAACTTTCTTAATACTAACTGCTATCACATTTTTGAGTGATTCTTATGGGAATCACTATGCAAGGACCTTTTTTTTTTTTGTAAGTGATCTCTACACCCATTGTGGGGCTTGAACCCACAGCTCCAAGATCAAGAGGCCCATGTTCCACCAACTGAACAAGCCAGGTGCCCCAGCAAGGCCCTTTTCTCATCTTATGTGATCTCTACCGCAGCCTTCTGAAGTAGCTACTGTTATGTCTCCCATTCAACAGGTGGAGAAACTGAGCCAGAGAAACTGAGGCACAGAGTGACTCAGTCACTTGCCTCAAGCCAGCTAGTAGGTAGAGGCACCAGGAATCCAGTCATGGTTTTCTGATACTCGAATCTGACCTCTGAGATGCTCTGTTATACTTCCTCCCCGGTTGGAGGTCAAGCACATTTAGTTCCGGTGGCCCCTTCACACCATGGAATCCAGGCGCGGCTCTGCTCCTGCACAGGCCCTGAGTCAGGAGGGTGGGGTGGCCGTAGACGGGCTGGCCCTCACGCAGGGGGAGGAGGAATCCTGCCCAGGCTTTGGCTTCCCCCCAGGCCCTCCCTTCCTGGCTTCACGCTGAGTAGGTGACCCTTTGGGTGAATGTGGAGAGATGTTAACTTTGTTACGGTTTGAGCTCAAGGGACCTGGGCATTTGGTTGTTTATTGGGAAGTTGAGTATAGTCATGAGCTGGTGTGAATTTGCTCTTTTTCGAAACTAGTTTTCAGGGGCACCTGGGTGGCCCAGTCAGTTAAGTGTCTGACTCTTGATTTCGGCTCAGGTCATTCGGGTTCATGAGTTCGAGCTCTGTGTGGACAGCGTGGATGGAGCCTGGTTGGGATTCCCTCTCTCCTCTCTCTGCCCCTCCCCTGCTCTCTCTTTTTCTCTCAAAATAAATAAACTTAAAAAATTAAAAATGAGAAATTGGTTTAAAAAATTTTAAAGTTATATTGGTGTGTCATGGAAATAATTCTGTGGGATAGAAGGGTATAATGAGAAAAGCAAACCTGTGGCTCTGCTGGCAACACCCCCCTTTCCCATTTCCAAGGGCACCTGCTGTGGAGGGTCTAGCGCCCTCATCCAGAAGCATGCGTGGTGGGCTTCTGCGCCGCAGCTGCGGCTCCTTCCGGCCGCCTCCTCTGACGCCATCGTCCTTGCTTTGCGGTCACAGACGGCGAGCCCTTGGAGGGTCTCGTGTGCGCCATCGCGTACCTGGACGGCCGTGTGGGGAGGAGGTGGCAAACGTTTACCCAAAGGAGGAGAGACTGGGGCGAAAGGGAAGGTGCGAGAACGGGAGATGGTCAGACTCTGAGGTGGTCTCTGCCCCCGGTGGCCCCGTACCCTTCACCGAGCCACCTGGTAGTGCTCCCGTCCTGGGCGGTCTCTCTTCCGACACCTCATATCTGGGCTGACCCTGACATTTGCTCTGGGCCAACAGAATACGGTTGAAGTGATGTTGTGCCAAGTTCTGAGAGGGCACATGAGGCTCTGTGCTGGCCTTCGTTGTTCTGGAAACCCGCCCAGCGCTCCGCTAAACAAGCCCGGCCCTGCTGGGGGGATGGGAGACCCTGGGGAGCAGGGCTGTCACCTGGCCAAGGCCATCGCAAGGAGGCCGGCCCCCCCTTTGACCAACCAACTGACCACAGGCGTGGGGGGGAGCCCAGCCACGACCAGCGGGCAGCCAGCCAGCCGGCAGACATGAAGGAGCTCAGGTGACGCACGGCCGGCCGGGGTGGACGCCTGGGGACCAGCGTGCGTCAGCTCACGAGGACGCCCACGTCCGCCTGCGGGTCTGGGGGGCTAAATGGGTGCTCAGTGTTTCAGCCGCTGGTTTTGAGGTTGCTTGTTTCGCAGTATTATCGTGACTGTAAATAACCGAGATAGCCCTTTGTGCAGAGGATGATACAGGGTCTGAAGGTCAAGGGCTACCATTGCAAATCTTGGTTCATGAAAGAGGTTTTTTGTTGTTGTTTTTAAATCACTGGATGATCTACATTCTGGCAAAATAAAAATGGTTTAGAGAAAACCATTCCCATGGCCAATGCGGCCCAGTGCAGCCGGAGAAACAAGCCCGTAAATGGTTCAGACTGAACAGCTCCCCTGGGTCTTGGGCCGATGTCTGGCAAGAGTCTGTTAGATTAATTGTATTTGCTGACACAGTTGCTAATAAACCCGTGGAGCAGTGAGCTGATCTGTCTCTCCTTTTTCATAAAGACCTGGCAGAAGCTGAAGTTCCTTAACCTTCTTTCTTTTTTCTTTTTTGCCTGCTGTTCTCCTCTGGCAATCCTACAAAGCCTACCCCTCTGCTTAGAGTGTTTTTTTTTTTAATTTTTTAATGTTTTATTTATTTTTGAGACAGAGAGAGACAGTGCGAGCAGGGGAGGGTCAGAGAGAGAGGAAGACACAGAATCTGAAACAGGCTCCAGGCTCTGAGCTGTCAGCACAGATCCCGACAAGGGGCTGGAACCCACGAACCGTGAGATCATGACCTGAGCTGAAGCAGGACGCTCAACCGACTGAGCCACCCAGGTGCCCCTGGAATGTTTTAAAATGAATAAAATAAAATATATAAGGTTCCAAAGAAAACCTCGGTTGAAACACAATCTTCTAAAAATGAGAACAAATTTATGAACTAGTAACATCTGTGTCTTTTTTTATTGTTATTAATGCAGTAAGTAGAGTCACCCAGCAGGCCTAAGGACAACCTTCCTTTCGGAGCGGGGATGATGCGTTGAGGGTCTGTAAATATGAAAATACCTGTCATTTCCCTGGCGACGAGGTCACAGCGCTTGCGGACACACACTCGTGTGACACGTTGTTTAGCTTCGTCGTGGAGGGAAGATCTAACTTTGAGTTCGGAGTCAGGGGAAAGAGGCCGTTTCCCCCGCGCCCAGGTTCCCGGAGCTTCTGAATTCCGGGTATGGGCGCGGGGAGGAGCCCATGTCCGGCCCGCCTCCCCCATCCCGCATCCATCAGCGCCAAGCTCCTGCTTCTTCCTGGAGCTCTGAGATTTTGGAAATGAAAGGAGCCACTTTGGACTTGGGGCAGGGGATGCGGCCACTTCCTCCGATGAGAAAGGTGACTTCTGCTAACCCAGTCCAGCCCGGTCCTCCCCAAGCCTCCTCTTTCCTCACCACCTCTCTGCCCCCCTACCCTTTGTCCTCCGTCTCCCCTCCCTTCCCCCTTCCTTCCTCCTGGGAAGAAGTCAGTGCCTGCTCCACTGACCCGGCCGACGGGTGTCCAGGCCTCCAGGGAAGATCCCTTCTCTCCTCGAGGCCCGGTCCGAGGCTTCCTCAGTGGCCGAAAGCTAGGGAGGCCCTCCTGACCTGAAAGTGCCTTCTCTTGGATGCTTCTAGGGAGCCGCGGGCCCGCAGCCCCTCCTGGTCTGGACCTGAGGCCTTCCTCACGGCAAGGACGCTCACAGGCGCCGGGGCTGCTGACGCCTGGCTTTGTTCTTTCTCTCTGTTGTTGGTGGTTAGCGAAGAAGACAGTTCATTCCAGGCTTCAGACGGGCTGCCGAGTCTGAGGCAACCGCAGTCCATGCGTGCCCGAGGGTGCGAGGAAACCACACCAGGCCCGGTCCTCCCACAGCGCGCAGGGGGGCGGGGGGAGGGACGGGGGCACAGATATCAAAGCCCGGAGGCTGGCGATCACACTTGTGCTCGGGTTCACCCCCCTCCAGAAACCACCGTGTGGGGAACACAGAAAGCTGACCTTTCTCTCAACCCGAACCCGCTTTGAATGGCTTTCATAATCGCTGTGCTCTCTGCCTGGTTTCTGACGGCTTCGGCCTCAACTGCTCTTTCTCAAAAAAAAAAAAAAGTCCATTTTCTCATCTTGGGTGACAGGTTTCACCAATCTGTGTGGGTGGCAAGCTCTTCTCGCCAGATTTTTCCCACGCATCTTCAAACCGAAAGGGCTGACCTGCCGTGAGTTTCCTTTTGAGTCCCCCCGGGGAACCCGTACATCCTCCGGCCCCGCCGGGCACCGCGGCCAGAAGAGACGCGGCACTTCCGAGTGTCGCGGAGCCCGCGGGCCCTGAGCCGGGCCGGGATCCCTGGGGGTGAATGTCGGCCTTGGAGAGTCTGGGGCAGACTCCGGTCATCTTGGGCTGCTCTGTGGTTTCGGCACGATGGGGACTTTGACATGGAGGCCCCCGGACCCCAGCCTCGGGGGCAGCATACACACCACGTGTGTCTCAGCTGGTGCTCCTTCCAGCCCCCCTGGGCCCATGAGGTCACCAAACCTCCAAAGAACTCCTGCTGCCTTGTCGCAGGACAGTAAGAGGCTTGACTTTAGGGCATCATTAACACAAGCAGGGGTGTGGGGGCAGGATCCAGAGACCAGCTCACCTCCATTCTTCCCACACCCCTCCTGGAGGCTTGCCCTTTGCCCCTCTGTGCCATGAGGGTAACAGGTGCTCCTGTCCCTGGCCAAGTTGGCCAATGGGATTGCCGATGGCCTTAGAGCTGAACAAGCATGGGGACCAACCAGAGTCCTCCCTGACTCCGTGACCACTGAGTGCTTCTGTGTCTGGCATGGTGCTCGACGCCGTGGGGCTCAGGGAAAGGAAGGAGATAAAGAAGGAAACATGGCCCCTGCCCTTGAGGGAGAACATGGTTGTGGTCACAGAAAGTAGAACTTATTCCTGCGTAGCTGATCAGGAGGAGACCACACGAGAACCTGGGGGCAGGGGGAGGGTTGGAGGAGGAGGGAAGGGGGGCCGGGGCTGTTCTGGGATCCTCAGGTGCGGGGTGCGGGTGCGGGGCTCCATCGCACTGGTCCAGGAGGGTCGGGGTCCTGCCCCTTCCGGCTCTGCGGCAGGTCCCTGCTGATTCAGCAGGGGTGGGCGCTGTCATGGCGGGAACGGGACTCCTTCCTCTGCCAGCTGGCTTGGTCTTGCCCAGCTTTGTGCAAGGTCGACTGGGCATGGTTTTAGGGCATCCGTGACCTTGCCCCCTCCCCCACACCATGCCTGTGCTCTCTGCTCATCTGGCGGAGAGCAGTGGGGCCGGACAGATACCTCGGCTCCAGCAGGTCTGACACCCTCCTCACGGTAGATGGGGTGGGAGCACCCAGATGCCAGGCCGCACGGCCACCCTCTCGGAATATCTGGTGGCTCGAGCCCATCTGAAAAGCCAGGGGTGCCAGCCAAGGCTCTATCTCCCTGCAGGGCGACTCCACCCGCAGTCGAGTCCGGGTGACTTCATCACTCGCTTCAGGCCCCAAGTGGAAGGAAAGACAACGTGACTCCCCATGTCATAGCGTTCACTTTATTTAAATCCTGAGGTTAAAAATAAAACCGTTCCAAATGGTGCTGCAGATGTTCATATAAAGGTGCATGTTGTGGGATGCAAAAGTTTCTCACCACCCCCCACGGTGCAGGTGGGGTGTTGGCGATTTGATGTGCTTCTGGGGAGTTCTTTGGCAGTAAGGATGCAATGGGTTCCCAGACCCACGTCCCCTAAGGCCTCGAGAATGGAGGATTAGTCAGTTAAAGTGCAGTTTGGATTTGGAAGCCGCCGGTGGGGGCCTGGCTTCGCTCTGCAGCCCCAGAGGCAGGGTGTCTCTGGGTAACACTCATCCTAAGGTTCTAAGGAAGCCTGTGTGTCAGCGAGGTCTCCTGAAATTTAAGGAGACTTTACTATTTTTTTCAAAAGCCATTACGAGGGAAGAGGTAGGATTAACACCCCCTTTCCCATTTCCTTGGAAGAATCATAACGCAAAGAAAAAAAAAAAACCTTACCCAAGGCTCCAATAAAAAGTGCCTTTCGGGGTAAGTGGTTTGTCCACGGGGCTGGCGGGCTCATTTCCACAGGGTGACTCCTGGTTGTCAGAATCAGGGGTGGCTTCTCCCTGCCTCAGTTCCCAACACCTCTGAGCCAAGGGTGGGATTCTCACAGGGGTTTACCAAGGGGGACCTTAAGAATGAAACTCCTAAAAAAAAAATCTTAAAACTCAGTGGACGTCTATCTAACCAGTATCGCGTAAAACCCAGAACTCTGAGATTTCACTTCCAAATGGGGATTTCCTCTCCTTTGAGTCTAGAATGGGCCTCACCACCTTAGGTGAGGGGATAACTGGAGAAATGCAGAAAAACTCTTCCCTTTCTTCTCCGGGGATGCTGTGGGGCTTTTCCTTTCCACTTTTCAAACGTGCTGGGGTGTTTCTGTTCCCGGGTCCTTCTGGGGCATTTCTCTGTCTGCTCGGGGTCCAGGTGACCCAGAGCCCAGTGGGCTCCAGCCAAGAGGGCTCTGCAGAGGCCATGTTTTATCTGGACACCCTCCCTTGCTTCGGGGGGAGGGGGGGCGCCCGAGAGGCTGTGTCCTTGGGGAAGGTCGGTGGGGAAGTGGCTTCCGAGACAGAGGTGAACAAGGCGGGCGGTCTGAGTACTACAGGGCGAGTGACTGTGATTCAGAGAGCCAGCCAGCGGGGGGCTGCTGGGTTCTTGTTTCGTTTTGCATAGTGACCCGGGGTCCCAAGGCGGCCTCCTCCCGATGATGTCTAGTGTGACTCGGTCTATGGCTGGGGCTAGCACCTGCAATGGTTGTCCTTCATGGTCACCTGCGCTTTTGAAAAGCACCCCAACCCCCAAACCTCAGGACAAGCCGGGAACCTGTTTAAAATGAAAATAACCTACTCACACCGGCCACACCGAAACGTTTCTAGTTGCGTAACGCACAGCACACTGGAACTCACACGGCAAAGCAGCGAAGAAAATGTCCGTCCAGCACAAACAATAAATAGGCCCCGGAGCCAGGACGTGACCATGGGGGGGCGGCGGTCCTCTGAACAGCTGCGGTCAGGGTCAGCGTTTCGGGGGGGTGGGGTGGGGGGCCCTGCACTCCTGGAGGAGCGGATCTGAGTGGGATAAACAAGAGCCAAGCGCGGTTTTCAGCTGTTGTTGGTTCCCTGCTGGGCTGGCTGACAGAGGTTCACAAGCAGGCTTGGATGGAATGTTCCAGGCCTTTCTCAGGAAACACGGGGGCCATGAGCTGCACAGGATGGTGGGGACCCCATCAGCTGGCCAGTCTGCATGGCATTCTGGGAAAGCACTCGGAACAAGGCTCCAGACCGCGCCGGGTTCTCCATTGTTAGTTTCCGTCTTGTGGGAAATGGGGGGGGGAGAGGGTGGGCTCCAGCGGGGTGGTTTGCTCTGGAATAGTCCTCAGGCTGTGTGGCACACCGGGGAGGGCAGGAGTGAGGCTCGGGAGAGTCTCTGGGGGCCTGGCTGCTTCTTGCCTTGGTGCTGAGCTCGGTCAAGGCCTTGGTCCCTGGGAGCTGCTAGAGCCCGTTGGCTTTCTGCCGCAGGCGGCCGCTCCAAGGAAAGAGCACGAGAGGCTTGGCTTTTCTCTGGGTTAATCTCTCCAGAAGGTTCTGTTCACCACCCTCCTTGCCCTGCCTAACCTGACTGCAAGCGGCCACGTGCCCTGTTTAAGTGCCAGCTCTGAGTCTATGGCAGAGGTCACTTCCCCCTACCCTTGCCCCACGAGTCCTCTCTGCTGGCTGGGGGCTGTGGGGTCGGTGCTGGGCCTGGCCGGGGGCCCTGGCCTGCGCTCAAGCTCTCAGCAGCCCACCCGGGCCTGCAGGGGGCAGGCTGAAGCCTCTGCCTGGGGAGACTTGACCGGTGGTCGCTGGGGGGTGGGTGGGCCCAGCGCTCCCCCTCAGATCCCTGGCCGAACCGGGGCACCTCATCAGATGTCCTGCTCACCCATGGAAGCATCTGAGGCCTGACCTGAGCTCTGGCCTCTGTCAACCAGGCACAAAGAGGCCGTCACAGGTGAGCTCTGTATGGTGGGGGAAGAAAAGGGCCACAGACAGCAGGAAGGTTATCTCCTTCTAGGAAAAGGACACAGGATTCATCGGCCCCAAGGGTAGATGGCTCCTGGGTGTCACGTGTAGGATGAGCCACAGGAAGTGGGCAAACGGGATGCTGGGAGCAGGTGGGTGGGAAGTGGGGGCCAAGGAGTGAAGTCAAAGCACATTCATGAATGGTGCCGTTACGCCCGGGCTACCAAAGACTGTGGTGAAGGAGGCCCCGATGTCTGAAAGCGGTTCTTCCCCTGATTACGATCGTTAGTAAACAGGCCTGAAGGTGGGGCGGAAGCTCTTGTTTGTGCAAAGGCAGCCCGACGGCTGAGCGGTGGGTCCTGAGGGCCACGGCGCGAGGCGTCCTGTCGTCAGGCTGTGGTGTCAGCTGGCCTTCGGGCTCTAGCCGCCCGTGCAGGGACAGCGCCACAGGACGCGTCCTCAGAGGTGGCTTCGGATTTTTAGGGAGATGTTTGGAACTACTGAGGGGCCTGAGTGAGGACAGAACTTTGCAGACAGAAGGGCCGGAGAGAAAGTGCAGCTCGAGGTCCCTCCAAAACTGTTGAGTTTGGAGCAGCCCCAAATGTACTGGGGCGGGAAATGACAGAGGCATGACGGGAAGAGGCTGGAGGGGGTTTCAGGAGGGCCCCCCAGGCACCCTGACTCTCAGCATGGCCCCGTGGCTTTCTTTTCCTGGGAGGACCGAGGGCCTCACGGCCCGAGGACTCACAGGGTCTGGCCAGGACATCTTGACCCGTGGTTGCCCAGGACGCCAGGCCCCCCACTGGCCAGAGTGGGGGGGGGAGCACCTTTCTCTCCATGGGCACAAGTTGGCATCACGGACTCTGGCCTGTGCAACTGTCCATGGGAGGCCTGGAGCCAGCTGTGGCTCTGGGAGAGGCTGATGGTCTCCTGAGGGTGTCAACCTTTGGCAGAGTGTCCCTTTGGGTGTGAGGACAGTTGGGTCCCTAATCACTGGAAGCGCTGCTTGAGCCCTTCAGAGCCACGGAGGCTGGGCGTGACGGTGCGTAGTGCTGAGAACAGTGCTCCGGGCACAGCGGCGCTGAGGGGCGGCCGGGGGCCCGTCTCCCCGAGCTGCGGTTGCTCAGCTTTGGAGCCACTGCCATTTTTTTTTCTTTTCTTTTTTTTTAGTGCTTTACGTGACAGGTGAGGGAGAGTAGTGTTTCCTGTGGATAAAGCGGAACTGCGAGAGCCCAGGTGCCTGAGGCTACGGGAAGTCACTCCCGTCGTAGATCACAGGCCTGTCAACCGTCAAGTGATAAAACACTTTCTTGGAGACAAACCTGAGGAAACAGAAGTGGAAAAGGAGCGTGTTAGTGGGAGTGATGCTGAAGCCCGAGGGCAGCGGCTGCCGCCGCGGTGACCCGGCTGGGTGCTCTTGCTGGCTGGGGAGGGGGCGCTGCGCCCCTCACCCCGTTTCTGGTCTGTCCAGCAGAGTTCTCCCGGGGGCCTGGGATGTCAGCACCGACTAGCCCGGGGCCTGGGGGCAGATGAGCCCTGGGTTTGCTGCTCTGAAGCTGCTGGCGGGGGTGGGGAGGGTGGTGCAGGGGGGTGTGGGGGGAGCAGACACTGAGAAGAGGTCTCTAGGGGAGGGGAGCATGGGTTTCCGCCCCACCGGGGACCTGAGTGTGTGCTGCCATCCCCGGCCCAGAGAGGGAAGAGCAGGCCTGCGCCCCGCTGACCCGCACCCACTCTCCTAGCTGCCACCCCGTCCCGCTGCCCCGGCGAGGGGGGGGCCTGGGGCCCACGGCCATTCAGAGCCCCAAAGGCCGCTCTCTGGAAATGCTGGGCCTGTGCCCATGAGTCTTGCTAATTCAAGGTGTGTGTGTTCATGGGGACATGCAGGAGAGGGGCAGGAGGCGGGCAGGGGGGCAGCTCATGCCCTGAGCCTCTCATGTGGTGGACGCCCTTGGCCACAAGCCCTGGAGTTCAAGGCCTGAAGGTGGTGAGGGGTGATGCGGCTCTCTTCCAGAATATGCTATCTAGTCATCCTAAACACCGAGGGGGCTGGGAAGGGTGCCCTGTGGGGGCACGTGGCCGCTGGCACAGGGCCCCACTCCCAGAGGACATGGCTGGTGCTGGTCAGGCGGCCCCAACAAAGGCGCATGCTGAAGCCAGAAGACACAGAAGGGATGGGTGCCGGCAACCTTGACCGCCCCCATCTCCTGTCGCCACCACCTGGGGGCCCTGGCGACGGCACAGGCCCAACCGACGTGCTCTTCTCCACTTCCTTCCTCAGCCCCCCCACCCACCCCCCCGGCCCGTGTCCCTACCTCCCAGCTCCCTGCCCTCAGCCCTCCACTCCTGACCCGTGTCTGGGGCTCTGATGCAGTGCTTCCTGGAGACAGCATGCGCTGCGCCCACTGCCAGGACGGGAAGGCCCGGGGGCTCCTCCTCAGAGCTCTAGTCCTGGCCTTCATTTCCCTCTTGCCTGTCCCTTCCTTCCTTCGTTCCTTCCTTCCTTCCACTGTTTCCACTGAGCCCCTTCTCTGGGCTGGGCAGCACGAGCCCTTGGGAGGCAGGAGGGTGCACAGCTGAGTCCAGAGCCTGGAGGCAGGCCCTCCGGGCTCCCGCCCGGCTCCACCCCCACCAGCTGTGTGACCTGGGAGTGTCACTCTGTTACCCGTCCGGTCCTCGGTCCCTTAGCAGCACCGTGAGGAAAACGGTGGTCGTTCCAACACGGGGCTGGGGGGGGGTGGTCGGGCCTAAGTGAGTCCATAGGAGTGGAGGGTGGAGAGCCGCCTCACGTGTGCTAAGACCCTACAAGTACTGTGTTCTGTAAACTCTGTAACAGACCCTAGCCCACCATCGTATAGGGGTCTAAGGTACAAGAGAAAAACCCTATTAATAATAAATTATAATCAATTACTTATAATAGTCTCTTTTAAGTGTCCACCTCTGTTCTTGGGGCCAGGTGGCAGGTGGGTCCTTCTGGATGCTAATGAGCGAGCGAGCATCCCTACCTGGAAAAGGTGTTGTCGAAGATGAGCATGTAGATGCCCGGCGTGCGGACCTTGAGCTGGCCTTGGATGTTCTCCTTGTGGGAGCTGCACCGGGTCGTGGGGATGAGGACCTGGGAGGGAAAGCAGATCAGAAAAAGTGTCAGGAAGCCGAGAGGGCCTAAGGGTCCTCTGGGCAGACCCTGTATTTTGGGGAGGGAACTAGACCCAGGGAGGCTAGCCGCCCTATCTGAGGTCGCAGTGGAGCAAGGCTGGGGCTGGGGTCAGCCCCAGGAGTCGGGAGGTGACTTCCACATGCCCTGCATTTGTTGATGACCTGTGTCAGCAAAGAGGCTGTAAGCATGAGTTTCACTCAGAATCGTGAACTAGTCAGCGCCCCAAAGGAGTGGCCCCAGCCTCCTCTGACCATGGCCAGTGCCGGAATGTTCCACATGTAGAGGACCACTCCTTCTCTGGATTCAGGAAGCTGGGACTTTTTGGAGATGAAGTCCACATGGCCTGGTGGCTCCTACTGGACCGAGTGCTTCCCTGGGATCAGATGAGCCCCATGATTGCCCCAGGTCTCCCCTTGGAGAGGAGAAGGGAGCAACAACCAGATGGGAAGAATGGAAAACAAAGAGTAAGATGACAGACTCAAACCTGTAATGGGCTGGTCAATAAACCCATTAAATATAAACAGCCTAAACATCCCAATTAAAAGGCAAAGATTATCAGGTTGACCCAACCCCATCATGGCTATAAGAAAAAAAAAATTTAAATGTAAAGATACAGATAAATTGAAATAAAAGGATGTGAAAAGATATATTGTGGTAGCACTAATCACCAGAAGGCTGAATTGACTGCCTTAATATCAGATGAAACAGATTTTATATCAAGGGAGGTGGTAAGGGATAGTTTCCTAATGATAAAGATGTTAGTGCAGCAAGGGGATGGACTGAATCCTTACATTTATGCCCCTAATTACGGAGCTTCAAAACGCCTGAAGCAAAAAGTGGTAGAATTGCAAGGAGAAATAGGTGAATTCACAATTACGGTTGTGTATTTCAATGCCCCTCAATAATTGATGGAATAAAAGACAGGAGCTCAGTAAGGAGATTGAAGTCTCAAAGAACAGCATCAACTAAGTCAGTCCAACCAACAGTTAGGGAGCACTCCACCTGACCACGGCAGAGCGCACCTTCTTTCCCGAGTGCGCTGGGAATACACAGTAAGCCACGTTCTAGGCCATTTAAAAAAACTAGTACCTCATATTTAAAAGAATTCAAGTTATACAAAGTTGGTTTTCTGCCTGCAGTGGACTTAAATTAGAAGTGAGTATATCTCCCTGGGTCGCCTGGCTGGCTCAGTTGGTTAAGTGGCCTACTTCAGCTCAGGTCATGATCTCACCGTTCATGGGTTTGAGCCCTGTGTCTGGCTTTGTGCTGACAGCTCAGAGCCTGGAGCCTGCTTGAGATTCTGTGTCTCCCTCTCTCTCTGCCCCTCCCCTGCCCATGCTTTGTCTCTTAAAAATAAATAAATGTTAAAAGTGAATAGATCTCTAGAAAATGCCAAAATATTTATAAACTAATTATCACACTTTTTAAACAATGGGTGGGTCAAAAAGAAATAAAAAATCAAACGGGAGATCCCAAAGGTGTGGGAGAGCGCGTGCACGGCGGGTTCTGGACACCACAGTACATCTGCTCTGGCTGGGAGCTGCTGGCGGTAAGGGAGGAGGAAGAGCCCAGCGCAAGCCTGGACTGGACAAAGATGCATGAGGACCTACTGTGTGTAGGCTCTGGGGCAGCTACTTCTGCGCATGGTCTCATCGAGTTCCATTCATGGTCTCTCGTATTCTAATTCCACTGAGCACTGAGAATTCTGGGAAGTGGAGAGGTTGGGTCTGCTTCTGTGGCCCGTAACCTAACCATTCTGAGCCCGGACATTCCAGCAAGCACAGACAGGCAGGGGCCACGGGACAGGAAGGCTTGCTGTTTATACAGGGGCGACTGGGCGCCCCACACCTCAACCTCAGCATCTACTACCTTGACTGCAAAGCAACAACCGAGAGCTCGTTAGGCATTAAAGGTTCCTATTCTGTCGACTTTTGATGCATCTCGATTGCTGTTTTCCCACGGTGGTGAAAATCTACGAGACTTTTTCTGGTGCCACGGCTCATGCAGCTGCGGTGACAGGAAGATGACGGGGAGGAGGGGTATCTCTGGAACCAACCCGACGCAGCTCTCCACGGTGTGAGCTCTGGGGGTGCCTCCCACCAGCTGCCAGTGTCTGGGGGGCCGTGCCCCGATTGACACCACATGTCTCCCAGACAGCCCAAGTTGGCTGCATTTATATTTGGATGTGGCCTGGGGCCCCCGTGCAAAGCAAGGGTTCTATGCTAAATGGAAGAAGTGAGTCACAAAAGGCCACACTGGTGGTTGCTGGGGGGGGCGGGGTGGAGGTTCGGGAGTGACTGGCTGTGAGTGGTTTCTTTTGGGGGTGATTAGAGTGGCAACAGTTACATAAGCTGTAATACGCTGTATATTTTAATGGGCCGATTATTTGGTATATGAATCATGTCTCAATAAAGCTGTCTAAAAAGGACAGTGTCAAGCGTCCTTGCCCCCAGTGCTGGTGCCTCCTCCGACTCTCTGTGGTCCCAGGGAGCCTATTGAGCTTCTCTGGCCAAACATGGATCCCCCGTCCAGAGAGAGGGCAGGGCCTGGGTCCTGTGTCCTGCTCTGTCCCCAGGCTTCAAGACAGCAGTCAGCACACAGGCAGCCTCAAGTCCTTGATTTACGGTTTCTCTGGTCAAGCGTCTTCCCAACTTCACAGCCTCTAATCTCAGTGCTGAGGCATGACCTTGACCATGACCATGGAAGCACTCTGGAGAGGAGGGGACCCAGGGGTGGGGCAGTGTCTGCTGCGGGCTGCCAGAGATGGCGCTGGCCTTGGGCTGTGTGGCCCCCGGTACTAGGGCGCATTTCCTGGTGTGGCCCAAGGCCGCCTCCCCTGATCGCTGCCCCCCAGGTGCCCGCCCTACCCACACTCTCCACCTGGAATCAGGTCGTCTGTTCACTAGGGTCTCTCTCCTGAAGGCCAGACCTCATGTCGTGCCTTGTCTGTCTCTAGCTCTGAGAGGAGCGTGGGGCTCAGCAGGAGCTCAGGAGGTGGCTGTGAGCAAGCCCCGAGGCCCTCATGTCTACACCTCCATAGTCACACCTCTGGATGCTGCCGTTTGCTTGGGACCCGGGTTTCCCTGCAAGGCCCAGGCTGGTCAGGGAAGTCGGGGGACTCCAGGAGGAGTCCCCCACCCCCAGAGGGCCGCTGAGAATGCAAACCTGGACACAGGTTCCCAGGCTGATGTCTGTTCAGGGGGTCTGGGGCAGAAATGACAGCAGCCCCACAGCAGGCTCCTGGAGGCAGGCAGCTGGGGAAAGCCCTTCTCGCTCACCCAGTGCATGGGCTCCTTCCGCCCCCTGACGTCCACTCGGGGAAACGCACAGGTAGTCCTGACCCCCAGAGGTCACCTGGCAGCGGGAGATGGGGAAGCTTCCTCCAGGCCCCCAAGGCCCGATTCCTCCCAGAGCCGTGAGGGCCTGGCGGCTGAGCGACTGGGCAAGGGGAGCGGCCCACGACTCGGCCACACGGGGACAGGCGGAATGGCAAAGGCCTGGACGCTGGATTTGGTCTCTTCCCCCGTCCCTGCCACAAACACCCAGGGGTGCCTGATGCGGGAGAACGCGGTGCTGGTGTCTGGCAGGGCTCAGGGCTGAGGACGAGCAGCCGGGCTGCCGAGTCCCTGGTTAGCGCAGGCTGGCTACGCTGCAGACTAACGTACCGGCCTCAGTGACCTCATCTGCCATCGAGGCCTGAGGCCTGAGGTCTGCGGGGCGGGATCTGCACCTCCTCAAGGACCGCCAGCCCCAGCACCGCCTGGTGCAGGCTCAGAACCCCCCGGAGGGAGGGCTCCAAGCTTGGAACACGGCCATGAGCCCCCCGCAAGGAAAGGGGGGCAGGGCGGTTCCCAGAGGAGAATGAACATGAGACTCCACAGAGCATGGGCAACGCAAGGAGGCTGGAATGGAGTGGCAGGAGTGAACTTGAGGACGGCAGGACCCACAAAGCTGTCTCTGCGATGAGCGGGGACCAATAGGCTGGCACGGGACAGCAGGACAACATATGTGCGTTCCTGTTTGTGACTGTGCACCGGGAGAGCCTGCTCTCCTCCAGCTCTGGACCCCGCACCCTGCTCCTTGCTGGGACCCCCCCAGCCAGTGCCCCACGTGCAGGGGGGACACGTGGATTTTCTCACACAGACGTCACCCCCGCCCTTCTCGCCATTGCTGGCACGTGGAAGTTTCTGCACGAAGAGCCGCTGAGCTCCAGGCCAGCCTGACCGTCCCCACCAGTCCATCTACCCACAGCGAGTCAAATGGGACAGAAGTTTCCACCCAAACCAGCCCTTCCCCCCCATACCGAGTCAGCCCCCCACAGAGTCCTGTTAAACCTTCGGTCCAGGCTCTGGATCCGGCCCATCCTTTCTAACTCTGGTTCCCAACCCCTTGAGCTAGGCTCGCTGGACGCACCTGCGGATGCCCGTGTCCCATACCCCAATGCCCCCCGAGGCTTCTGACCGAGTGGCATGACCGTGGCTTCAGGATCGGGTGTTTCCAACGGGCAGACCACATGGAGACCCGGGGGCCAGGCCATCACCAGCGGGCCACATTTAGGATGTCTCAGGACTTTAGGAGCTGGGATCCGCCCACCGAGATTTCAAGCCCCACCCACCACCCAAGGCACACAATGGCTAGGTGTCTCTGGCGAGGTCTCTGAGGTAGGGGCCCAATCCCCCAAGCCCATGTCCACCTCCACGGTGCCCTCCTCCGGCTCTGCACAGCTCTGTTCAACAATGATCCTTAAACTGGCTCACACGTCTGCATGCCTCCAAATTCCACCCACTGCCCTGTCCCAAGGTCAGACCGAAGACGCCAGACGTCTGAATGCCGGGCTCCAGAGCCTCCAAGGTCTTCCCTTCCCAAGCCGGCCAAGACCGGGTGCTCAGCCTGCGCCGTGTGACGGGCCCGGAGGGCTCCCCATCTTCCTCTCCCCATCCCTCTCGCTCCAAGCAAGGCCTGCCCATCAGAAGGCGGAATGGCCTTGGCCCCGTGCCAGGGAAGGTCTGCCCGTGGCGGAGAGCCGGCCTCACCTTGCACTGATCGAGCGGTGTGTCCTCGGCCTCCTGGAAGACGACGCTGAAGGAGATGCTCTTGGGGTCGGAGGAGAAGACCCAGCTGATGGTGAGGCCCACTTCGGCCACAGTGATGGGGATGACGCTGTAGGTACTGGACCTCACGAACAGCTCCCTGTTGCTCTCCCCGAAGCTGGCGATCTCCTCCACCGTCAGGGGTAATTTTATCCTATAAAATCCAAAGGTGGAGAGGGGCCTGATCGAATGCGCAAAGGGCCCAAGTCCGCTGGCCAGCTCTTGGGAGGAGGCCTGGGTACCCTTGACCAGCACGCCTAAATACGGGAGAAACCTGGACGTGCAGCGTGGTTCTGGGCTCCGGGGACACATGTGAAGCAGGCAGTGACAATCCCGGCTGAGTGGGGCATGTACCTGCAAGCCTGCCGGACAGGAGGACGGCCTGAGGCGATCCCCAGGCCCGAGGATGGGAAGTGGGTGCAGAGGTCTGGGCTTTCTGGAGCTTTCCCGGAGCTGCCCTGCTGCCCAGCCATGCCTGTCCCCCCTCCAACCCCCGGCCGCCCGTCTCGTCATCAGCACCAGCAGGACACACGCCCACTGTTAGAAACTTCCCGCCTTCTGGAAATCCAGGGAGTGCAACAAGACTGCAAGGGGGTCCCCTGACTTTTCTTTCTTTCTTTTTAAAAAAATTTTTTTAATGCTTTATTTAATTTTGATACAGAGAGAGAAAGAACATGAGAGGGGGAGGGGCAGAGAGGAGGGGAGACACAGAATCGGAAGCAGGCTCCAGGCTCCTAGCTGTCAGCACACAGCCTGATCCGGGGCTTGAACACACCAACGTGAGATCATGACCCGAGCCGAAGTCGGAGGCTTAACTGACTGAGCCACCCAGGTGCCCCAACCCTGACTTTTCTTAAACGCAGCTGTCCCAGATTCCTTACCCTGCAGGGGCGGCGGGGCAGGGTGATGGCCTCGGGGCCGCGGGCTTCCCGGGGGCGGTGTCCATGGTTCTAACGCCATCCTGCTGGACAGCAGCCCCTTCCAGAAGTTCAAAGGTTTAGGGACAGCAAGCTCCTCTGGTTCTGGGGTCCTGAGCGGGGCCCAGAATGTGGCGCCAGAGGGACCCGGGTTCCGGTACCTGCCTCTCTTCCCGTCTCCGGCTTCCCTTACCCCCTCCTGAGCCTCAGTTTCCTCATCCGTGAACAGGGACAACCAGGCCTGCCCACTGACAGGTGTGAGGCGAACCTGGCACCAGGGGATACTGCTCCCTGATGCTGCCTGTTTCCCGACTCAGCGGTGCCCCCTCCTGGACGGTGCAACCCTGGAGGCAGCAAGTGAGCCCGAGAAGCGGGGGCAGGGCCTCCAGCGCTGAGCTAACACCGCAGGAGCGGCGTGGCCTCGGGCGAGTCTCCTCAACGGTGAAGCGGGAAGGTGGCGGCCACTAGGTGCTTCGCGGGCTGTCACTGCGGCCACGTGAGGAAGCAGGACGCTGCCACTCACACGAGCCGACATCCGAACAGATTAAGAAACTTGGTCCACAGGCCACACAGGTCTGAGAGGAAGCCACTACCTGTCCACTCCATCGAACTGCCTTTCGTGGTGAAAATATACCACCGTCTCCCTCAAGAGGCAGTGGTGGAAACTAAAGCTCAGAGAGGTTAGGTAACTTGCTCCAGACTGCACAGCAACTAAGCCTCGGGGGTGGAGAGTTCTGTCCGCCTTCAGAGCCGGGGAGATGGATGGAAATATTTCCACAAGCTATGCTAATGAGACGAGCAATCAAGGATCAAGAAACCCAAAATGTGGGGCATCGGGATGGCTCAGTTGGTTAAGCGGCCGGCTCTTGGTTACGGCTCAGGTAGTGATCTTGTGGCTTTCTGAGTTCGAGCCCCGTGTCAGGCACTGTGTTGACCGCGTGTAGCCTGCTTGGGATTCTCTGTTTCCTTTTCTCTCTCTGCCCCTCCCCAACTTGTGCTGTCTCTCGCAAAGATAAATAAATAAACTTAAACAAGACCGAAACCCAAAATGCTCCACAGCACGGCTGTGACAAACATTGTTCCCCTTCTGTGAAGATTTAAATGCGTGTAACGTTTTCCCATGTGTTAACTTAGGCTTCGCTTCTAACTATGGTACCAAGAGGCTTGTCCGGCACGGACAGGCTTTAGGACCCAGCGAGCAGGCGGAGGGCTCCGTTTTGGAAAAGGGGCCTTTCTAGTCAGAGGGAAACCTCACCGCCAGCCGCGGGTGCAGCCTCCCTGACAATGCCCCACGGGGGCCGGCCCACCTGACACTTCTCCGTTCCAGAATTCTCCCTTCGCACCCATTCAGATTGTGCTTCTGGTCTTTTTTTTAGCTTTCCAGACCTCATCTGGTCATTGAGGGGACAACACTCAGTCTCCCCAAAGGAGAGGCGAGCGAACACACGTCTGTGCTCAAATATAAGCTTAGATCACAGGAGCCCATTGTCTACAGGACAGACACGTAAATTCGGGTAGTGTCCCTAGTCTGCCCTTGCCTCTCCATGGTCATTCCCCACATGGGAACCAGAGTGTTTTTCAAATGTAAATTAGATGAAGTGATTTCTCCATTTCAAACCTCACTTTGGGGCTCCTTTGTTTCTCAGATTAAAAGCTAAGGTCCTGACAAGGGTCAACAAGGCCGGATGTGACATGGGCCCCCCTCCCTCTCTGACTCCGTTCCTCTCGTTCTCTCTGCTTCAGCCACACTGGCCCTTTCCCTGTTCCCTGAATGTGCCAGACGCCATCCTGCCCCAGGGCCTTTGCACTGACCATCCCCTCTGCCTGAATGCTGTTCCCTCCTATAGCTGCACGGCAACGCCTCCAAGTCTTCTTCCCTTCTTAGTGCCACTGGATTTAAAATGACAAATCCCACCCCCACCCCCATCCTACCTTCTGTTTCTGTTCCACGGCAAGCACCCCCTGGTAACACGCTGTGTAACTCACTTGTGAACTTGTGTTTAGTGTCTGTCAGCCCTTGTTGGAATGTAAGGTACACAGGCCGCTCTGCTCTGCTCGCTGATGGGCTCCAAGGCCCTAGAACATACCTGGGGCCTAGTGGGTGCCGAATAAACATCCGTGAGTGAGTCAGGGACTCTATGCAGGGACTTACGCAGCCGTTAGGCACGACACAGAGAATAGGATACGTGAAAATACGCAGTGTTGGGTCTTAAAAGACTATCAAACGAGATGTAGAATAATCCGTCTGTGTTGAAACATGGTGTACCGTGTATTTTAAAAAACCGAAGGCTGTCCCCCTAAGTGGTTTGCTTGTCTCTATTTTCCTATTTTCTAGAAGGAAAATATATTGCTCTTACAGTGAGAAAACAAAAAAGTTATTTTCGGAAAAGAAGAGCCCAGGGCATGGGCGTGAGACAGGGATGCTCTAAGGGGGCGCGGGGACCCCGAAGGGGAGGGAACCGGGCTGACTTCCCTGGGGTCACACGGGGCTGAGTCACTGTTCTTTCCTGGACCTACGTTCCCTCTTCGGCAGAACCAGGGCCCGGAGCCAGCTGGGCTCTGAGGCCCCCGAGATCACATAAGCCGCCGGCCGCGCCCGACGTCTGGCAGGATGATGGAGCACTGCACACCTAAAGGGGGAACTTCACTGTCTATAAATTGTACTTTAGAGAAAAAAAATCACAGACCGGGGCACCTGGGTGGCTCAGTCGGCTGAGCATCCGACTTCGGCTCAGGTCATGATCTCAAGGTTCATGGGTTCAAGCCCCACGTCGGGCTCTGTGCTGACAGCTCAGAGCCTGGAGCCTGCTTTGGATTCTGTGTCTCCCTTTCTCTCTCTGTCCCTCCCCCACTCATGCTCTCTCAAAAACAAATAAACATTAAAAAAAATTAACTGAAAGACTAGAAGCCATCGTTGGTGCCAAGTCAGTCTCTGGGGTGCCCCTGGCTCTGGCACTGGAGAGGCTGGGGCTCCCCCTTCGGTGCCCCTGCTCCCCAGACCCCCTGGGAAGTCCCGGCTCGGGGACCCGTCACTCACATCAGCTCCCCAGACTTCAGCAAGCAGATCTCAGCGTCCTGCCCCAACGGCACGTCTTCCGTGTCCTCCGGGGTTAGCGAGTGTGACACGGTGTCCCTGAAACGTCACATACAAGAACACAGCCATATTAGCCATCGGAACCTGGGGGTTCCACAGCCTTGGAGTCACATGGCCCGGCTCCCACTGCGTGGGACCCTTCAGTCACAGAGGCCACGACAGGGGCTGCGGCGGGCCCTCAGGTGGGGGCAAGCGGCTGCGGCCACGCAGGCAGGACGGGGAGAAGACAACAGGGCCACAGTGGCTTCCCTGCCATGGTTCTGGGGGAGGAGGGGCTGCTCGCAACCCAAACGGACCACCCTCCTACCCCACACCCACCAGCGCCGCCCCGTGGGTCCCACCGGGCTGGCACCCTTCCGTGGTAGCCAGTCCTGCTTTGGCCCATCTTGGGGGCACCAAGGCCAGACACCAGGGAGCGGTGGGCCAGGAGGGAGCCGTGGGCAGAGCCACGGACAGTCAGGGGACCTAAGCCACATCCACAGCGCCTCCGGCCCTCACAGCCCACTCTCAGCTGCACCGAGAGCCGGTGGTGGAGCCACCTGGCAGTGCCCCGTGGGACAGCGGGGCCAGGGTGGAGGGCAGTACACACCCCCTTGTGCAGAGTCCCGAAGGTTCTAGAAAGCCCTGCAGCAAAGCCGTCTACTGGATTTAACACTAGTGGTCCTGTATCTATTCGATCCCGGGATTTTTTTTTTTTTAGTTTTTTATTTTTATTTATTTTGAGAGAGAAAGAGAACACGAGTAGGGGAAGGGCAGAGAGAGAGAATCCCTAGCAGGCTCTGCACTGCTAGCACAGAGCCTGACTCGGGGCTCGAACTCACGAACAGGGAGATCATAACCTGAGATGAAGCCAAGAGTCAGATGCTTAACCCACTGAGCCACCTGGGCACCCCCGATCATGGTGCATTTTAAGCCCCTTTCCAAACCAGGCCCCAAACTGGCGTGCCTGGCTGACGGCGCAGTCTGGGCACAGTGACGCGTGGGCAGAAGGGGTGGTTCTGAGCAGGCAGCATCGGGCGGCGGGTCTCCGCCAAGCCTGTCCTGGCTGTCACTCACCAGCGGGGGCTGGGCGCCTGCCACAGGTGGTGCTGCTCCTGCACTGACAGCACATGGACTCTGGGGATGCGACAGGTGGCTTCCCCGGGGGGCAGGTCCACAGGCAGATGCAGCCCCCTCGTACCCGTACCCCCCGTGCCTCTCCGTCCCCCTCCTCCCTGCACCCTGTCTATCATGGCCCTGGTCACCGCCGGCCTTACTGCTCTCTGGGCCGTCTCTCTCCCTGGGCTGAGGGCCCTTGGGAAGCAGGGGCTGTGCTGGGCCGTCCCCACCGCACAGGCCGGGCGCACAGTGGGTGCCGGGCACGGAACCACAAGGGTGCACGGTGCTTGCTGAGCGACAGATGTGCGGTGCAAACTGCTCGTGTGGAAGCTCACAAGAGGGCAGAGAAAAGCAGACCACGGGAAGAACCGAGGACAGGTCCTGGAAGGATGAAGCCTGGGTGACGCACGGTGTGGCCCACGGCTGCCTTACCTGGTCCCTCTGTCCAGGGGACAGCAGGTGTTGCCCAGGAAGAGGCCTCTGCCCTCTTGGGAGGCCTTTGAGTGCAAGACGGGGCTTCACATCATGCCCGCTCGCCACCGGGCCCAGCAGTCCCTCTGGCATTCAGCTCCGTGTCCCGCCTCGTTCCTGTCCGATGGGGGTGAGACTCTGCTCTCAGGCACCAGGAGGTAACCAGACACCCACTGGCACCCAGCTGCGTGGCCGGAGCTGTCCGCACAGGGTCCCCGTCGGCCCGGCGTGAGTGGGAGAGCCGGTCTTCACAGACAGCCTGTCCCGCAGGGGCTGCGTTCCATGAGCCCCGAGCAGTGGGCGCACAGGGGCTGGAGGGGCCGTCACCCCGAGGTGGCTCCAGCCTGGGCTCTCTGGCTGTGACTCCAGGTGCCCTCCCGTCCTCCGAGGTCTGTTTTCGCTTGTCCACGTGGGCAAAGGGGATGGAACCAGATGGGTTCCAGGCAGCGCCATTGCAAAGACACCTCCGTGGGCCTTCACGCTCGCCAGGGAAGGCCCACCACTGCCGCCGAGGGCAAGCCTGGCCCCTGGCCGTTCCTCTCCCTCCCTGGCCCAGTCTGCCTCCTCCCTGCCCACCTCCTGCTGCTGCTCCTGCAGCCACTGACTTCCAGACCCCCCACCCCTCACCGGGGAGAAGCAGAATCACAGAACGTCAGTGCGAGACGCTGTTCAAGGGACTGACTCCCCCACTCGATGGCCGCGGTCACGGGGGCCCTGGGGAGCGGACTCAGGCCTGCCGCCGGCCATCTGCCTTCATCCTTGTCCAGAGTGGAAAACACCGTGCAGGTGAAATAAATAACCAGGGATGGAGTGAACTCCGAAGCGGTAGCTGGTTCTCTTGGTTTTCCAGCATCGGGGATAAAAGATGTCCTAACCCGCCATTCCCCCTTCCCCTCCGGCTCCCGATTGCCTGCGGGCACGTGCGGCCCAGGGTAGGTCCCCAGCCCCTGCCGGCCCAGGCTGAGGCCCCCCTGAGGGAGCTGAGCGAGGCGGGCGTGGGTGGGCGATGTCCTCTCGAGGGTTACGATTAGGGGCACAGGGGTTTCTTCTCAAGGGCTTTTCAAACTGTGGTTCGCGACCCACTCAGTTTAGTAAGTTACGAGCAGCGTTGGACGAAACTGAAGGGAAGGTACCAGTGCGCAGTACACTGCAAGCCGTAAGGGCTAGTATGTCCCACGAGGCTCTCGCTCTGCCTTTCCGTCCGCGCCCGCGCACCCCGGGGGGTCCTGTGAAACGTGTCACCTTACTGTGGGATGCAGTGGGAAAGCCCGATTCCTCTAGATCAGGATTAAAACAAACCTTAAAATCAAATCAGAGGATTAAAACGAACCATGGACTGAAGGGGGTGGGAGTGGGGGGGGGTGATGGTCATGGTGGGGGGCACTTGTGGGGAGAAGCACTGGGTGTTATATGGAAACCAATTTGACAATAAACTATTAAAAAAATAAACAAACTCGGATATCCAATGCCAGTTAAAAAAACAAGCTGGAGAATGCCGGGAACAAAAGCTAGGCCACTAGGGGGCACCCTATCTCCGACAGAACAATTCCCTTCTGTTGCCACTGGGGTGTTTTTCTCAGAGAAGAGTCAAGTTCACTGCCCACAGGGCCCTTCCTCCTCTCCTTGCTCTGGCCACGGGAGCCTCTGCAAGCGATGTGGCCGCCGCCGACAGGTCACCCTCTCCCGCGGAGTTTCCACCCAGAGCCTGTGGTCCGGAGGGCAGGACTTGTCCGGGCACGTACGCCTGTTGTCAACTTGCTCCACCCTCAGGGGCTGGCCACCTTGGCGTCCCCCGGGGGTCCTGCCCCGCACACAGCTGCCCTGCCAGCCTCGTGGGACCTTTTACACTCAAATTCATCAAAAAATTTAAAAAGCCAACAATTTGGTCCAGTAAACGTCTAGATTATGTGCCCCAGGTAAGCTGGGTTTCTGTCCCAAATACTCACAACAGAGGAAATGACCAAGGTTCCACTTTAGAACCAACTTAAAAAAAAAGTGGTGGCCACGGACCAGGCGGATGGTGAGGAAATTGTGGCAATGCAGTCCAGGGGTCCGCGCCCCCATGGGTGAGGGGGTCACAGGTGGGGTCCCCCCAGCATGGTCTTCACAACAGTTTCCACTCACAAATCAAAATGCCTGCCTTTTCATTTAATTACTGTATAGTGTTGATCCTGCAAACTTCCCCGGGGCGAGCAGGTGCTCTGGCTGTTGGGATTGGCTGAGGAAGGAAAGGGGGCCTGAATAGCCCTGGTGGCCCTAGGTCTCTTGCTGACACCCTTCCTCAGAGGGCTGCTAGCCTCAGCCTCGCCAAGCAGCACTTTCCACTGTGCCTGACTACCCAGGGTGCACAGTCCCCAGGGGGGCTTCTATCTGGTCAGGAGACGGCTCTTTGCTTACAATGTGTGGCCAAATCCAGCCGCAGCCAGCCTCGTGGGGCCATTTAAACTCAAATTCATCAAAATTTTTAAAAAGCCAACTATTTGGCTCCTTGGTTGCACTGGCCGCCCTTCAGGTACCCCACGGCCACTGTGTGGGGACAGCGCAGACGCAGGACATGTCTGTCCTCACAAACAGTGCTAGTGAACGGCATGGGCTTGGAGTGCAGGGCTGAGGCGTGCGGGGCACCGCGCTCAGCGTGGGACCTGGGGGCATTTCTGCATTTTGCTATTAAAAGTAAATTCCCAGTAGTTTTCCTTTTAGTCACTGGCTTCCTTTTTGCCCCAGTACCAAGTAATGAAGAGAGCACTTGTTGGTATTGTGATTTCTGATTACTTAGGTAGGTGCCCAGCCTCAGAACCAAGGGCCAGGCACCACTGGGCACGCCCCTCCCAGCTCCCTGGTTGAGCTCTTTTTCTGAGGCTTTCAGTCCTAACTCATGCTCCACGGCCCCTGTCATCCGCCACCGTTTTGCAGCTAGACTCCCACCGGCACCAGCGACCTCCTGGTTCCAAGGTCCTGGGATGGGACCGTCGGGTGTTCGGGAAAAGCGAGGTCAGTGCTCTCTGACTTCCAAGACCCATCTGCAGCAGGCGTGGCCGCTGCCTTCTGTCCATTCTTCCCCCAGCTTTGCTCGAAAATGTTTCCGTATTCTAGGGGGACGTCTATGCCTTGGTAGCTGCCCCTGAAGCATTTAGAGTTTGGTTTCAAAGAAAACGGAGTCCCTTTAGCCTGGCTCGCTCTGAAGGGGATGTCGTGTCTTAAAAGGTCTCTTTCAGAAGATGGGTGCTTTGGCCCCACACCCCCCCCCCAGTGTCTGGTCCAGCCCGGTCACTTGCTTGCCGTCCGCTGGCCTCTGTGTCCACCCAGTCTGTCCAGAGGCAGACACTCTGCAGAGCCTCACGGTCCCTGCCCTCAGGGGCACATCTCGTGCATGGGTACCGGCGTGGTGGAAGGGAGAGTTTGAACTAGCTCATTCAAAAAGGCAGTGAAAGTCCACTAGCGGTCCCCAAAGTCTCTGCGAGGACCCCCCCCCCCCCACCGGGACAGCTCCATACCCAGCAAGCAGGGCCAGGAGCCCAGGCTCTCCAGCCAGCCAGATCCTGGGTGACTCGGGGACCCAAGCGCTCCTGAGCAAGCAAGCTCCTCTCTCGACCTCCCGCTTAGCCATCTGTCAAGGATGAGGGCTGGACGGCCAGGTGAGAAACACCGAGCGCAGAGCCGGGCTCCTAGTGGAACCGAGTGCTGGTCCCTAGGTCCTGGGGCCGGGCCTGACACGCTGCCATTAGTGTTGGGGCCCAGCAGGCCCAAACACCTCCCACAGAGTGACCGTTGATGGCCAGGCCTCCAGGGCACAGGAGAATCTACATAAGCTATGCCTCCGGGGCGCAGGAGAAAAATTGGGGAAGTTGTGGAACAAGTCGAAGGACTGTGAAGCGACATTTGGCCTCCTGGGCTGCATATGTGGCTTCTATTTAACCTGTCTATGATTTTTCTCGTTGCTTTGCAAAAGCAAAAAGGCATATAGCTTTAAGTTTTGAATCAACTTGGGTCAGTTAGTGGCACCTGCTTTCCCTTACATTATTTCTGTTCCCAGCTCATTGCCTGCTGTTGGGGCAAACATAATCTTCTGTCTAAAATTAACCCTTGAATGATAAGCGTCTTGCCCAGACATAACTGCTAAAGGGCCTTGAAGAAAAGAAGATTCTTTGAGAGACAGACTCCCTCATTCCTGTTTTTTTACTTCTGTTCTCACGGCTGTTCTTTCTTTTGTGATAAAAAAATGATCCTTCCCAGAGCATGTTTTTACTTTTTCAAGGACTATAAACTATGTAATCATTAAAGAAAAAAAAATGTGTAATCCCCTATGGCATAAAAGACACTTTCTTAGTAAAGTGTGGCTTTACCACCATTCACGTTGTCTGTCTTCTTTCTTTTCTATAGATAGTTCGCCGACACCAACCATCCACTCAGGGACCGTTCGACTCGGGGTACGTGGGCTGGTCCCCCGTCCTCCAGACATTAGGAAGACTGCAGGGACCTGTGTGCCCAGCAGACGCGCATCGGCCATGGCAGGAGTGGGCTGAACGGGGGGCAGGGGCTGGGGAGGGAGGCCTGGCGACTCGGCATGAGGGTCATTGCCTCCGGGAGAGCAGAAATGGAGTCCACACCTCTGTGTAGCAGCCCTTCTGCAGAGTGGGGTGCCGGGGAACATGACCCTGGCAGGCATTCCTGCAGCTCTTGCCTTCCACGCCTTCTTCCCAGAAGCATCTGCATTTCTGGGTCATGGAGACCAACAATTAGGTGGTATCTGGGGAGTTCCAGGAGAAGGGCAGTCGGGGAGTCAGAGGACTCTGGTCAGGAGAAGCTGGGTGCGCAAGCCGTGTGGGTGTAGGGGGCAAGGCTGCCTCAGGCCCTCTGGCTGACCCCTCCCCTATGGGCCCTCCAGTCCACTGGCCTGGCAAGGACAGAGACCCGGGTTTGTATCCTGGAGGTGCCAGTTTTTAGCTGTGTGCACGTGGGGCTATTATTTTGGCTGGGGTCCTCAGCGTTTCCATCTATAAAGTGGGGATAAGGCTGACTTTGCAGGGCTGCTGTGAGCAAGAATCATGCATACCCAGAGCCCAGGCCACAGCATGTGCTTTGCAGGGGTCCAGACCCAAATGCTTCCAGAGAGACAGGACTCGCGAATGAAGTAATTTTAGAGCACAAATGCCACCATCTTCCGTGGGTTGCTGGGGCCAGATCTACTTATCGGTCCCCTTCAGTTTACAAACAAAACCCTCTCAGGTCCTGAGAGATGATTCTGTCCACGGCCAGGCCGCAGGGAGGGGAGAGCATCGGAGATCGGATTCCACAGGCGCAGGCTGGTCATGTGGATTCTGATGTACGTGGCAGGGGGTAGGGTGCGTCTCTTATGATCACCAGCTGAGGGCTCTCAGAAGATCTTCAACAGAAACGCAGACCACATCACAGAGAGGTAGAGACAGACCTCGGAGCTCAACGCTGCAGCAGTCCCCAGCGCCCCTCCGCCGGTGAGTCACTTGTCTTCTTTCGAGTCACAAAGGCAGGCGCTAACCCCGGCTTGCTGGGCCCTCTGATCCCTGCCCGCGGCGCAGCACGGCCTAAGTGCCTGGACTTCCGAGCCCGGCTGCTCTCGGTTCGAATTCTCTCTCTGCCCTGCGACTAGAGAATTGTGGACATGACTTAACGTGGCTCTGGGCACTCGGTTCGGACTGTCAGCTGACGGCACTGGGGGTGCCCTCTCCCGGGGGGACCAGGGGAGCCTGGCCACCGTCCATGTCTGTTCACAGAGTAATCTCTCACTCTCTGTTTTTGTTTCTTTTGCATTATAACTTAGGACACAGGCTGCTCTCTCGGGTGGCTGGCTATTTTCTGTTCTCAGTGTAAGCCAATGCAGCAGTGCAGAAACTTCAGGAAAGGAGAGGAGAACACATAGGGGAAGGGAAAGAAGTCACCCCTAATTCCATAGCCAGCAGCTGATACATTCTGGGCTTTATTTAAATGTTTAAAAACATATAGTCAAAACTGGGGCGCCTGGCTGGCTCAGCCCTGGAGCGTGTTACTCTTGATCTCAGGGTTGTGAGTTCAAGCCTCACGTTGGGTGTGGAGCCCGCTTAAAAAATATATATGTGTATGTGTATATATATACACACACATACATTTGATTATACATATATATATGTATAATCAAAATCACAGAGCTCATCATGGATTCTTAAAAAGGGTCCCCAGAGTACACGGCAGAGGGACTCAAAGGGCTTACAACCCTCAGGACTTAGGTCACTGTGCACATCTGAGGAAAAGGTCTGCGGCTTTTAGGAGAGTCTCAAAGGGGTCGATGATCAAAGAAAGTTAAGAATCATGACCAATTCTACATCCTCTTGGTCACCCATCCACGGGAGTCCTGTAATAGCTGTGCTAACAGTGCAGATGTACTTTGGGCTGACACCGTTGTGAGCAGTTCAAGTGTGCACCTTCCCCAGAATCATGAAAAGCACTCCCTAAACGTTCGGGTTATATTCTATTTTCTGTCTGGATTGTAACTTGCTAATTTATTTAGTATCAGGCATTTACACCGCGCCCAAAGTTGAATACTACGTTACTTAGAAAAAAAGTTGCCTAGCTCAACACAGGGCTTTGACTACTCAAGACAGAGATGAATGGTCTTAACATTTCTAGGAGGGAAACTCGTTTTTAGTGACTCAATCTGCACAGAACCGTGCGGTCGCAATCTGTTAGCACTGCATCCAAGTTCGCCGAATATCACAAGTGAATCTGCACGGGCGCTTTGAGGAAACGTGTGATGCCAGCGACAGGGGGATTTTCTGGTAAAAAGGCCAGAGGAAGTCAGGCAGTAAGGAGAGCGAGGCTGCCCGGAGGGTGTGCTAAGTGATGAAAAAAGTGTTTCCGTCCCCGCGTGAAGCAGAAACACACATACGTCCTCATCTTGTGGTTCGAAGGACAGGGGCTTTCCACTGAGGTGTCTTATCCCAAGGGCCAGGCTCCTCCTTGGGGAGGAAGGGCATCTGTCCCCAGGAGGACCGAGGCAGGAGGCAGCAGCCCCAGGGCTGGTAGGGTCTCCAGGGAGGGCAAGGAGTCGGCCAGCTGGTCAGAGAGGAAGGCACGACCTCTCCTGTAAATGCCCTTGTCTGGCTGGCTGACATTCTGCCTTTGCTAAACCAAATAACACCTTTTTAAGGTGCTAGCGAGGTATGGCCCTGGGTCACTGGAAATGAGCCTGTGTGCGTGCTACCTACAGGTCAGCGGCCTGGCCCGCCAGGGCTGGGGCTGCCGCAGCCGCCTCTGCTCCCGTGCGGAGCACATCACCCTCGCGTCCTATCTGTGCTCCTCGGCAGGGTCACAGGGCAGAGGGAGGTGACGGCCTTGAAAGGCCAGGGGCCCCAGGTAAGACAGGTGGCTCTGTGGTCCCGCCGCTGCCTGCTTCACTGCAAGAGTGGCCACGGGCCCCACTGCGGGAGCCCACCCATCCGGCAGCCCGTCGCAAGCTGACCTTTAGCTAGTCCCACAAGCTAAAGTAACGTTCCCTTCTGGGGAAATGTTCCGTTTAAGGGGGTTCCTGGAGATGAAGAGGCCTTCAGGAAACCACGCTCCGGGGGTGGAGTGTTGTGTGACAGGAGATGAGGGGCTGGGCTGGGGCTGGGCTGGGCGGAGAGCTGCCCCTGCCCTGGCCGTGGCCGGCTCAGCCTTGGCCGTGGCCGGCTCAGCCACGGTGCTGGGCAGCCACGGCTTCTCACACCCCTTTCCCCAGCTCCTGAATCTGAGCAGCTGAGGGTGAGAAAAGAGAGGACGGACTGGCTGCCCAGGCAGGAAGGTCCTGGTCCTCTCGTGAGCCCCTGCTGGTCTGCAGACGTCCTCTCAGCGGTGGAGCCCCCGGTGGGGGGTGTGGGGTGGAGGACACGCGCATTAGCTCCACAGTTAGTTGCTCAGGGGTCTGATTCCACAGAAAATGAGGCACAGGACGCGCAGATGAAGGCAGGCCTGCCCACGAGAGAGTGGGTCTTGGGGTGCCTGGGGGGCTCAGTCGGTTAAGCTTCGACTTCGGCTCGGGTCATGATCTCGCGGTTTGTGAGTTCGAGCCCAGTGTTGGGCTCTGTGCTATAACTCAGGCCCTGGAGCCTGCTTTGCATTCTGTGTCTCCCTCTCTCTGCCCCTCCTCTGCTTGTGCTCTCTCTCAACAATAAACATTAAAAAAATATTTTTTAAAAAGGAATGAAAAAAAAAAGAAAGCAGTTCTGCAGTTCTGCCCATGCTCCAGCATGTGGTTCCCTCTGCCTTCAAGACCAGTTGGCACAGGATCTTATGGACTGTGCATGGGGGTCAGTCATGTGTTGTCCCTGAGGTGGGGTGAGAGCCTTAGAATTTTTGGGTTAATTTAGGGTGGCTCACCTTGTCAGGGCGATCAGCCCTCAGCACTGGCTATCTCCAGCATACTGGACTGTGCTGTCCCTGAGCAGAATGTAGGTGGGCTCAGGAGAGGACTGTGTGCCCCCTAAAAGTGGAGCAGCAGGACTGTGGGAGGACAGGAGATGTCGCCCTCAGCCCTGCTCAGAGTCCCTGTGTGTGCCTCCCAGGTGTTCGCCAGGACGCCCGCCATGGCGGAGGACGACTACGTAGACCCTGGCTTCTTCAACGCATCCAGCGACGGCAGCGAGGGCCACGAGCGCTTCCTGGAGTTCCGCAAGGTCTTCCTGCCCTGCATGTACCTGGGGGTGTTCGTCTGTGGCCTGGTGGGGAACGCGCTGGTGCTGGTCATCTACATCTTCTACCAGAAGCTGAAGAGCCTGACGGATGTGTTCCTGATGAACCTGCCCTTGGCCGACCTGGTGTTTGTCTGCACCCTGCCCTTCTGGGCCTATGCGAGCATCCATGAGTGGGCCTTCGGCAACTTCATGTGCAAAACCCTGCTGGGCATCTACACTTTGAACTTCTACACGTCCATGCTCATCCTCACCTGCATCACCATGGACCGCTTCGTGGCGGTGGCCCGGGCCACCAAGGCCTACAACCAGCAGGGGCGGTGGATGGCCTGGGGCAAGGCCCTCTGCGTGTTCATCTGGGCGGCCTCCCTGCTGCTGTCCCTGCCGCAGATCATCTACGGCAACGTCCTTGACCTCGACAAGCTCGTCTGTGGCTATCACGACGAGGAGATCTCCACGGTGGTCCTGGCCACCCAGATGACACTGGGGTTCTTCCTGCCCCTGCTCGCCATGGTGGTCTGCTACTCGGTCATCGTCAAGACGCTGCTTCGCGCCCGAGGCTTCAAGAAGCACAAGTCCCTGAAGGTCATCTTCCTGGTGGTGGCGGTGTTCCTGCTGACCCAGACGCCCTTCAACCTGGTGAAGCTGATCCGCAGTGCGAGCTGGGAGCGCCACGCCATGACCAGCTTCCAGTACGCCATCGTCGTGACCGAGGCCATCGCCTACCTGCGGGCCTGCCTGAATCCCGTGCTCTATGCCTTTGTCGGCTTGAAGTTTCGGAGAAACTTCTGGAAGCTCATGAAGGACCTCGGCTGCCTCCATTACCTGGGCGTCTCAGGTCAATGGAAGTCTTCCGAGGATGCCTCCAAGACCTGCTCGGCCTCTCATCAGGCGGAGGCCACCAGCATGTTCCAGCTGTAGGCGTCGCCCGGGGTTTGGAGAGCCGCTCGCAAGCGTACAGGAGCGCGGCCGTGTGCTCTGGATGCGACGAGGAAGGCTTGGTTTATTACGGCTTGTGCACTGTCACGCAGAAGGCACGCGGCAGCTGGACCCTGCTTCTCAGGCACGAACGCGATCCACTCTCTTCTAGAACCCTCGGGCCTAAAGCTTGGCGGAAGGGGGTGGGATGGCAGCTCTAAAGCCCAGAAGGGCTTTCTTTCCTCTATCCCCAAGAATGCTGGCTCCAAGGGAATGAAGAGGGACCCTTGAGACCTTAGGCTCTCCTGCTTGGGGGCTGGGACCGGATGCTCAGGAGGGGAGCATGGCCGCAAAGCGCTGTGGGGGGGCGATACTCCAGGCCCCCCAGTACAGAAGATTCTTCCGGCCACTGGGAAGTGGGGAGACTGGGGCAGACATGACAACGAGGGCTGGTCCGGCTCGGACCTCATTGCCAGGCACCCGACAGAAAGGAGATCAGGTTTGCCTCACCTTGGGGTCGGGCCTTTATAGACAGAGATGCTTATGTTCTCTTTGATTAATCTTGGGAGGAGGAACACCAGGGGGCACAGAGTCCAAACGAATCAGCTGAGGATCCCAGCGGTCCACGGAATGCCAGGAAAACGTGCAAAGCAGAGTTTATGACTCTCATGGATCTAAGCAGCGTTTCTTAACGGATTCTTGGGTGGGTGTGCTCATTTAAAAACCAAACTGATGCCCGACACGCTCGCATGCAGATAAATCACGGATCAGTGTAGATGGGACACAAATACACGTATATCAAATGGCATATGGTTTTCATGACTACGAAATAAAACCCTTTGAAAATCTCCAACCTAGGTTTATTCCTAGGCACATTTTGCATGAACACAGTATGTTTGGGATACAGGATGTGATTACTGATGGGCTCAGAGCATGGGGAAAGCAGTTTAAATTGTGAGCTTTGAAAGCACAGCTCTATCAAGGAAATGGAACATACCAGTGATAATGCTCCTTCGCTGTGGCTTTCAACCTCCTGCCCAAAATGCGAGGTATCGTTTGTGTCACCTCTGTAATACGGTCGCATGATGAAGCAGTTCCAAATGTCAGACACTTGGGTATGTTTATTAGATCCCAGTAGCGATCTGCTCAATTGGCTTAAAGTTGCCTTTGGGGCTCATGCTTTGCAAAACCACTCACCAAAAACGGAGAGGACCAATCACCTACAGTGAGAGAGAGCGCGAGCCACAGGCAGGGTGCTGGGCCGAGCCTGGCTTAGCGGTGCAGCCGTGGGGGCCGGACACGGAGTCCCAGCCCGGGTTCTCACAGGGGAGCGTGACCAGCTGGTAATCTCTTAACCTCTTTGGTTTTGGTGAGACACGGGCCATAAGAGCCCCTGCTTCTGGGGGCTGGCGTAGGGGGTGGGCCTTGGGACAGTGGCATGCACTCGGGGTGGGAGGGCCCCACAGACGGCCGTGGCAGCTCAAGACCTAGTGACATGTGGAGGCCGCAGGCCTGTCCTGGGTGAGTTGGCAAGGCGCGGGAGGGGTGCCCGGCGTGGCACCCACACCCTGGTGCGGCTGTGCATGGGCCGGCCTCACAGGGCCCACAGGACCCTCCTACTGACTCACGCTTGCACCTAAATGCAGCCGGAGGGCAGCGGCCTCACCATATACAGGCCCCGTGGACTGAGAGCTTCCTCGCACAACAAAATCTGCCCTTTCTGTGGTGACAAGGCTGACTTTTACCTTCTTTAAGTGGCTTCAAATACCAAAAAAAAAAAAAAAAAAAAAAAAAAAAAAAAAAAAAAAGCAACAGGAAAAAAATTAAAATAAACAATAAACACTCTGGCTTCAAAGTGGGAGTTTCTTTTACCCCCCCCGCCTTGTGCATTCATCTTAAGGGTGAGCACTTCTGACAGCTCACCTGTCACTCTCACTGGGGGCCCCTCACTTCCCCAGAACAAGAGACAGAGGTCCTACCTGGAAAGGAGGACGTGAGCAGGAAGCCGGGGGGCCCCGCCGCACCTCCACACGGGAAGCTGTGTGGTGTGATGGACAAAGCAGGGCTCCGGGGTCACTCAGACACTGGGTGGGCGACTGCTCCGGCCCTGTGCATCCTTGGGCGAGCTGCTCGGCCTCCTAAAGCCCAGCTCACCCTCCACACCGCTGGCCACGGGCAGCCCTCCCTCCAGGGGTGCTCGTGAGGCCTGGACGGTGCATGCTGAGGGCCAGGCTGGGGGCTGCCGGGCTAAGGCAACAGAGGGGCGGCTGCCGGGGCCGCTGGGCTCGCCCTAGCCAGGGGCCTGCCAGGCTGAGGCCGGCAAGACCAGGCACCTGTCGGGCCGTGCCCCACCCCAGGCCCCGGTTCTGCTCCCTGCACTAAGGCTGTGCCCCTCCTTCTAAGGCTTAGGGAAACGGGAACAGCACAGCAGCAGAATCTCCCTTTACCTTCTCTGTGTTCTCAGCCACTCACTGGCCCTAGACGCTCTGGACCCTTGTCTGCTACACAGACGAGACCACAGCCCCTGCCAAGCACTCGGACCAGGAGGTACTAGTTACAAAGCGATGACTGGGGAAGGTGCCCAGAGGCTTGGGGCCAGTCTCAAGCTTAGCTCAGTATCACTGGGCAGCGGGACAGGTTTTCCCTGCAGAAGTACTGGGGAGCTGGGCACGAGCAGGAGCCGGCCCGGCTCAGCCCTGGACATCACAAGGCATGAGAGCATCACAGAATCCAGGCTCCTCCGAGGGAGGCCGCTCAGGCACCAGGCACCGGGCTTGGCGCTTCACACACGGCCTTCTCATCCGATCTTCCTACCGGGCCCCGAGGGGGACGGTCCCCCTCTCTTCTAGGGGAGAAAACGGAGTTCAGGAGGCCGAGGAACCTGGAGGGGGCTGGTTCCGGAGCTCAAGCTCTTCACAGCCACACAGCTGCTCGTCTGGTGACCGGAGGGGGAGGCCAGGCAGGGGCGGAAGCAGAGCGGAGGCCGAGGGACCCAAGGCCCAGCCCTGCTACTGGCCGACAAGAGCTTTCTTCCTGTCCCCGCCTGCCCCCTCGGGGCCGAGCACAGATGGGACACCTGGCCCCTAGAGGAGGCTGAGCGGGGCCCTGGCTGAGTGTAGACAGCGGGTATAGACAGGCCTGTCTGGAGGGCTCTGAAGACGGCCACCTTTCCTCCCAAGGTGAGGGGCGGTGCTTCTGTTTCTCGCCACCATCCTAGCTCCGAGCCACGTGTGGGGGCCAGTGGGAGGTTGGTGAGGGGCGTGGGGACCGCTGCTTGTCCCCTAACTGCCAGGAGGGGCGAGGCAGACAACTTCGTTACCCTCCGAATGTGTACACGTTGCAGGATGGGGGTAGAGTGGGGGAATGGACAGGCTTCCGACGTATGCACGGGGACGTGGGGCCCCGAGAAGAGAAATGAATTCCAAATGAACCCAGCCTGTAGACGGAGGGAGGGGGCCTGAGCTTGAAGGCTGGTGCTGACACTTACAGCCCAGTGCCCGGGAGCGGCTTCTCTGGCCTCCCGAGGCTTCCCGAGGCTTTGCCTGTAATGTGAGGACCATAATCCCTAAGGCTTGAAGGACCGGGCAGGGACCGAGTGAGGCCACACGCGGAGGTGGCTGGCACGGGGCGGGGGCTGGGCACGGCGGCCGTCAGCAACACCGCCTCCAGGCAGCCTTCTTTCCCCCATGGATGTGGACACATCCAGTGTCCAGTCCCTTCCGGGTCATGTCTTACTTTGGAACTGCTGATTTCTTTCTTGAAGTTTCCCCCTCAGGAAGGCTTACACAAATCCAGGGCTCGAGAGGGCTCGCACTTCCTCAGGGGTCCGCTGTTTCTGACTGCTCTTAGGCTTAGGAAGAAAAAGAATGTATGACAAAGCCGCCAGAGACACTCGGGTCGTCTCTGATGCCCAGAGGCGGTGTGTGAGGGTGCAGGCCCTCAGCTGACGGGGAGGGGGCGCAGGGACTGCAGGCTCCTGACCGCCAGGCCCGGAGCCACCCGGGGGGCTGCGGGCCGGCACGCTGGCTGTTTCCTTTCCCTAGAACACTTCCTGATTTCCCAGGACCTAAACACAGGTATCTGTCAGCGGTCAGAGCGCCTTCTGTTTTTGTTCTTACTGGGAAGGGGGAAGGTGAGGGGTGAGGGAAAGAGGGAGCTGCGGCAGGCCGCTCTCTCCTGCAGGTGAGGCCAAAGGCCATCCTCTGAGGCCGGGAGAGCCCGGTCCTGCTCACCTCACCACCTACCACCTGGGAGGGAGTGTGGTCACCAGGTGCTGGCGTGGAGTGGCTCAGGGTCCTTGGGAGACCCCTGCAGGCTGTGGGGTGGGGGTGTGGGGGGCTTCAGGAGGGGAGGCGGGAGGGTCCAGGAAGGCAAAGGCCAGGTCCAAGGCTGCGGAAGCAGCAGTGCACAGGGGCTGACCGGCTGGGTGGGCCTGGGGGCTCTCTTCATGAGGCCAGGACATAAGAGTTCGGTCACCCTCCTGTCAGAGAACAGGGGAGCGTGGCGGGATATCCCTAAGCCAAAAATCTCCTGCCCTGAGCGCGCTCCGTGAGGATTCCATACACCTCCTCCTGCACGGCAGAAATCCTGGCTGATTAATCCTAGCCCTCCTCTGAGGTCTAGGCAGGAAGAGAGGACAGAGATCTGTGTGAGTGTTGGGCAAGAGCATCATGAAACTCCCTAGCTGGAGGGAAAGCTGGCGGAGAAATGCCTGGACCCAGGCAGCCATGCATATTCTTTGCTGGCTTTTGAAAAGTCTATGCGTTGCTGTAGAAACTGCATTTAAGCCCGACACCAGGGGACTGAGAGATGCTGAGCAAGGCTGCCATGGGCAGGGGGCAGCGCTTGACCTTTCCTAGTGGGTCCCCCTGGCATAAACTCTTGACACTGAAACGTGGTGGCACTTAGTGTGGTTATGTCGTATTATTTAAAAATTGACCTTCGCAAAACTCTCCTCACAAACCTTGTTGGAAACCGGCTGGCCCGGAAAAACGAGAGGGCTAGTGGAAAGTAAGTACTAACGGACGGACAAGCAGGACACAGAGACCTGAGGGGTGCACGTGCACAGAGGGGCGACCGTGGGAAGAGGCAGTGGGTGGGCGGCCGTCTGCAAGGCCAGGACCCTGACCCGGGACTTGCAGTCTCCAGAACCGTCCCGAGCACTTTCCGAGGCACCTTCCCTTAAGCAAAGACAGTCCTGCTTCCAAAGTCTCACTTTCCTGGTCCTTTCATCGGAAGGCACCAGGGCCCAGCACCCAGTGAGCACACAGGAAGTAAAGGTGAGGCCTACTCACTGTTCGGGCACCGTAGGGTCGAGGGAGTCCGTCTCGGTGGGCGTCTCGGGCAGAGAGGAGCCCGACTCCTGGATCTGGCACAGCTCCTCATCCGTGATGATGTCAAACGCGGCATCGTCCGGCTGCCTGCAGTCCGCGTCCACACCTGGGCCACAGAGGCCAATGGGGAGAGGAGAGACACCTGCAGTTACGCACAGGATGGGGGTAGCGGGGGCGGGGGGGGGCGGGAAGTGAGGGGCTGCGGCTGTGTGGGAGGGGCCACCAGGACATGTTCTAAGTGCCTGCTCAACCCACAGCTACTCTGTCTGGAGGGGAGAGAAATGGCTGCTGGGACATTCCAGAAAGCAGTGGGACAATGGGGGAAACCGAACATATGAGTCAAGAGATTTTTCTGAAGCTCCTCAGTTGGGCCTTAAAGAGACTCAAACTCTCGGGACGCCAGGGTGGCTCAGTCGGTTGGGCATCCAACTTCGGTTCAGGTCATGCTTTCACAGTTCGTGGGTTCGAGCCCCACGTCGGGCTCTGTGCTGACAGTTCAGAGCCTGGAGCCTGCTTCAGATTCAGTGTTTCCCTCTCTCTGACCCTCCCCTGCTCACACTGTCTCTCTCTGTCTCAAAAATAAATAAACAACAAAAAAATTTAAAGAAAAAAGAGATTCAAGCTCTTACATATTCTCTGAGGCCTCTTATTCAGAAGGGGAAAAAACGTGTCAAAACCTCATCAGGAAAGAACCTAACAGAAAAATAAAAACACTTCTGTGCTGCTGAATCCTTGCTTCCCAAAACACAAACACGACTTATTATCCAGAAACCAAGATTCTGTCTGGATCCTGTGTTTCCACCTCCATCCACTGGGGAATGGAAAAGACCCTCCTGCCCGAGGTGGCAGTGGCCACTGTGCTTCTGACTGGGGGACTTGTGTCTCACTTTGCAGGCCACTAAGTTGGAAGGACGCTGCATGGACATTCTGTGCCGGCCATCCACCCGCACGCACCCTCCTGCATACGGTGTGGAAGATGTGATGGCAGGCCTGAGGCGAAAGAAAGGCAAACAGAAGGAAAGATAGAAAAAAGACAGAAAGAAATACAGATAGACGAGAAGACAGGAAACATCAGAAATCAAAACAAGTGACCTCAGAACTCTGGCACAGTGCCACCCTCTGTCATCGCTGGAACACCTGCCTGTGAGTCAAGACGGGAGATTCCTAGACTGTTAAGTAAGAGCAGTTCATGTGAACTCCCAGTTTCCAGCTGGCTCGGCCACAGGGCTAGTGGGACAGGCTGTGCTTTAGGAGGAGCATAGTGTAGGGCTTGAAACACAGGCTGAAAAAGGAGACCAGAGACTGGCTTCTTTCTGTAGAACTCAGCCACACTTCTGAACCTGCCTTCTGAGGCTGGCAGAGAGAAGGAAGGAGGATGAGAAAGGAAGGGACAACGAACATCAGGTGCCCCAAATGAGACAGATCCACTGAGAGAAATCAAAGACTTAAATAAATGGAGAACTATACCATGTTCATGGATTGGAAGACTCAATTTTGTTAACATGTCAATTCTCCCCAACCTGATCTAGAGACTCAATGCAATCTCAATCAAAATTCCTCAGGACTTCTTGAATATGCTGACAAACTAAATTCTAAAATTTACACGGATACAGGAAACCAACAAAATCCCACAGGAGAAAACAGGCAGCAACGTTATGACCTCAGCCTCAGCAACTTCTTACCAGACATGTCTCCAGGGGCAAGGGGAAACAAAAGCAAAAATGAACTACTGAGACATCATCAAGATAAAAAGCTTCTGTACAGTGAAAAAAACAACAAAACTAGGCAACTGATGGGATGGGAGAAGATATTTGCAAATGACAGATCTCACAAAGGGTTAGTATCCAAAATCTATAAAGAACTTATGAAACTCGACAGCTCCCCCCAAAAATAATCCAGTGAAGAAGAAATGGACAGAAGACATGAACAGACACTTTTCCAAAGAAGACATCCAGATGGCTAACAGACACATGAAAAGATGCTCAATTATCACCATGGGAAATACAAATGAAAACCTCAGCGAGATACCACCTCACACCTCTCAGAATGGCTAAAATTAACAACTCAGGGAACAACAGATGTTGGTGAGGATGCGGAGAAAGGGGAACCCTCTTGCACTACTGGTGGGAATGCAAACTGGTGCAGCCACTCTGGAAAACACTATGGAGGTTCCTCAAAAAATTAAAAATAGAACTACCCTCCCATCCAGCAATTGCACTACTAGGTATTAATCAAAAGGACGCCGGAGTGCGGATTTGAAGGGGCACACGCACCCAAATATCTATAGCAATGCTATCAATAATAGCCAAATTATGGAAAGAGCCCAAATATCCACTGACTGATGCATGGATAGGAAAGACGTGTGTGTTAGTGTACATACAAATCTATATACCTTCTTTGAAAGAAGGTAAAAAGACAGGGTTTTGGTTGGAAAAAATATATCTGTAAAACACCTAAGAAATAAGTTCTATCCACAATATATAAAGGACTCTTGAAATTTAATAAAGAAAAATTAAGGGGCGCCTGGGTGGCTCAGTGGGTTAAGTGTCTGACATCGGCTCAGGTCATGATCTCGTAACTCTGAGTTCAAACCCCGTGTCAGGCCCTGTGCTGGCAGCTCAGAGCCTGGAGCCTGCTTCGGATTCTGTGTCTCCCTCTCTCTCTGTCCCTTCCCTGCTCTCATGCTCTCTCTCTCAAAAATAAACATTAAAAAAAATCGATTAAAAAAAAGAAAAATTAAAAACGTGTTTGAGGAAGATACAGTAATGCTGCGTTCACAGTGCATCCGCCATCCCTGAGCGGCTCTTTGTACCCAGATACATAACGGAGTCTGCCAACCTCCCTGATGATCCGGTTAAACAAAAGAGGAACTAACAGTATTTCTGAAGGCTGGCTGACCTGCCTCCAGGCAGAGGCCAAGGAGGAGCCCAGAGGGACCGGCCACAGGAGGTGGGGCTGCCTGAGCCCCACCCAGACTCGCCCCTGCCCCCTGCCCCTGCCATGTCAGCCCTGGCTCCCCGGCAGTCCACCGGCCCTGAGGGGCCTTGGAGCAGGAGCCGCAGGAACCAGATCCCTCTTCCTCTTCCTGAGCAGAGTGAGGGGGCGTAGAGACTACTGCCTTCTTGGCCACGGAGCGACAGCATGAGCCACAGGGAGAAGGTGAAGGATGTGGTTGTTTCCACACACAGCTCCTGGCCCCAGGCCGCTCTGCTGGGAGGGCTGGGTCATCGGGGCTGATGCTCTGGGGACAGTACTTTCCAAGGTGTGGAGGACGTCCCACTGGGGACACGCTGAGTTAAGAAGTACACAGACCTGGCATTAAATAATGCTGACTCATCTCCATAAAAACAAAGTCTCAAATTGGTGGAATACATTTTTAGCGCCTCTTTAACCCCTGAGTCTGGAAACCACCGAATTAAGCGGACCAGCCACAGTGGGGCAGGGGAGGGGTGGTGCCTAAGAACACGGAGGGCAGGGGCGGAGCCTGACCTGGGCCTCCGGCGGCCTGGGGCCCAGCTCGGGCCGGCGACAGCGCCGGGCTGGGCTCGCCCTGGCTGGTGCCCGAGCTGGCGCTGTCAGGGGAGCCGGGGCCGTCGCTGAACTTCCGGAAGCAGGCGCGGCAGCAGCGCTCCTTCTTGCCGCCGGGCCGCGTCAGGACGTAGTTGTTGCAGCAGTAGTAACAGAAGATGCGGCCGCAGATCCTGGGGTGGGACAGGCACAGGCCGTGAGGACGCCGAGCCTGGGCCTCGCGGTCTGCTCGGCACACATGGCTCCAGCCCCGCTTTGGAGTGTGGCCTCCTGGTCAGTTTGGTAAGATACCGATTAAAGCCATCCCGACAAGCCCACTGGGAGGCCACGTTCTATTTCCTAAGGTCCCAGGGGGCAGGGGATAAAGTATGTGGCTGAGCCCACCTTCTGTGACACCCCGATGTGGGGGTCCAGAGGCTCAAAGGGGCCACAGGCCCTGATGATTTTCCACCTGCCTTGGCCCCCACGAAGATTTATTTCTGCCTACCCCTCTTTGGGCCCTAGGAGGGTCTCTGCCATCTGTCCCTGCAGCAGAGCCTTAGACCCCCGCGTCCTCTCTGGTCCCAGTTAGGCTGAGGGAGGCTGATGTTTGCTGGTCTCCGGCTGCTCCACAGCCCTGCGGGTCCCCTGACTGCCCACACCCCCGTATCAAACCTCTTCCCCTTCAGGGATCCCTGCGCGTCCTGCCAGGACCCCGCTGGATACACCCCCCGGCCCGGCTCCCTGAAGACCAGGTGGCCACGTGCTCCTCCCGGATGACACCCACCAGCGATGCCGGTCCAGCGCTGGCCCCACCCACTGACCTGCAGTGGTGCCGCCGCACCATCCAGCTGAACTCCCGCTTGCAGTCGTGACAGTGGCTCGCCTCCGCGTCCCCGAGCCACCTCTCCTCAGCACTGAGCTTCTGCTGGAACTCCAGGGCATCAGACTTCTGCCAGAGAGCATCCTTGTCCCTGGGACAGGGCCACATCAGAAACAGAGTAGGATGCATGAAAACAGCAGGGCGATCCCGCAATCACGCCCAAAGACTGAATCCAAATTTCCCAAGACGTGGAAGGAAAATTCACGTTACTCGGGAACACTTGTCTGTGCCCCGCATCGGTCCCAGACTCAGCTGACGGCACGCAGGTGCAGGCAGAGGAGACCGTGATCCACGTACGAGGTCTGGGAACCGCAAAGAGCTGCCGGCACCCACACGGGTCACTCACTGCGCAGGGCTCTAAATGACACTGTGCCTGGTCACCTGGAGTTCAAGGTGTCACAGGCTGTCACAGTTATATGACAGCCGGTCTGCTGTGAGCCCAAGGACCTCGGATGTACTGCCCACAGGAATCGTAAATGTATCAGAAACCTTTATGTTTCTATGTCCTGCTTAAGGAACAAGTAATCATTGGAGAAGACCAAAGACGCCATTGCCTGAAAGTCTGGTGGGATGTTCATTTCCCTTCCTCCTCAGAAAGACACTACACACTCCAGTAAGCATGACTGGGAGAACAGGAGGGCGTCTTAGAAAGGTCTGGCAGTGTCAGAGTGTGCCTGACGCACAGGGCAGACGTGCACGGGGGCTTCCGGATTGCTTCGACCACGGCTTCTGGCCTGAGAAGGGTTTGTTCTTTCCTAGATGGAACCCCAGCCACCATCCTAAGGTGAAGGCAGCCCCAGCAGCACCTGAGTCCCAAAGTAACACCAGAGCCACTGAGGTCCTGTGAGAAAGTGACGCCATCACCAGGACTGGACTCCACATCCACAGCCTTTCCCCTTAAATACAAAAGCCAGGACATGGGACCGACTGGCTCTTCAGGGTGCGTGAGGTTTTCCAGAAGACTCATGCTCCCGACTGGCGTCGCCCTCCCTGTGGGTCTCCAGCCCATCCCTCTGTCCCCAAGAGCTCAGGGACCGTTCCCTGGAATGTGGGAACACTGTCATGACCGGGGCTTTTCCATCACATGCCTCAGAGGTCATAAATGCCCTGAGTTCCAAATCTGCAAATTGATGTCACGCGGGCAGAGGCTTTACACTTCCCAATCAGCTGTACTTTAGGATCACCACTCTGCAACCCCAAGTGAACTGGTGGGCTTAGGCGTGGCTGCTAATACTGCAAAAAACGGACTGACTGAATCTTATGTGGGCTCTTGAAGGAAAGATCCGAACTACAAACCGATGCTCTGAAGCGTTGTTGAGAAGATTTTGAATCTGGGTCTGAGCAAGCGTTTAGCAGAGCAGTGGTTCTCCACTCTAGCTCACTGATGCCTGGGCCCCACTCTCAAAACTCCAGTTTGGTTGGACGGGGGAGGGTCTGGACGTGCGTGTCATTTTAATACCTCCCCTAGTGACCGTCATGTGCAGTTAGGGCTGAGAATCACGGTGCTCGTTCAGCTAACAGTGTACAGGAGATGACAAAGATTGGGACAACATGTGACATGACGCTGTGGAGATGCAATTGGCAAAATCCAGGCAGTGGGAACCTCTAATGGATGAATGACCTAGCTTCCTCAAAAGTAAATCGCGAAGGAGAAAAAAAAGTTGGAGAGACGGTGGCCAAATCGCAGACTAAGTAAGAGGTCTAACATGCCACCATGTGACGCCTGGATCGAATCCAGATCCTCATCAGAAAAAACCGTAAGGCAGTAGGAAAAGTCTGAAACTGACTAGACGCTTAATGATACTGGGGACCGTAGCACGGTGATGACAATGTAGTGGCACGAAACGGAGAGTCCTCGTCTTAAGAGAAGCACGTACTGAAATATTTGGAGGGGAAACAATATATCCAGAATTTGCATCAAAACAACCTGGGGCGGTGAGGGACGCGGTGGGACTCGGGATCAAGCGAGCGAGCCTGGTCGCCAGGTGACAGACGCTGACGCAGGTGGCAGTTACTTCGGGTGCACGGTGCTGGCCTGTTTTTGTACATTTGCAAACTTCCATATGAAAAAGTTAAGATTTTAGGGGGGCCTGGTGGGGCCAGTTGGTTGAGCATCTGACTCTCAATTTTGGCTCCCTCTCTGCCTCTTGACATAAACTTAAATAAAAAAGTATTTTAAAAAAGTTAAAAAAAATTTTTGATAGACTCTCCAACTTGAAAAGTCAGGCCAAATTCACGTAAAAATCCAGACGTGCACTTTCGCAGAGGTGAGGCCATCTGGCAAGCGGGGCCCGACGCCCGTGGGGCGCCCTGTGGCAGGTGCAGAGCGGGCGTGTCCCCTGGGCTCCGGGGGCCCACCCGGCCCCGCTCGTGCACTGACGATGGCCGGCGGGGTGGCCTGCAGGTACGAGTCTGGGAGGCCTGGTGCTGGGGAAAGTGGGTGGAGGAGAAGGGGAAAAGGACTTGTGAAAGACAGACAAGGGGATGGAGAGAGTCCTAAGGGAACGGGACATCACTGTCACTCTTGTGGCTACGCACAGAGATGTGAAAAATGATTCCTCGGCTGCATGAAAACAAAGTCAGCTGAGCACTGGTGGGAACGGTGAAATCTCGTACGCGGCTGCTGTGGGTCCGAGCAGCCCCTGTCCATGTGGGAGGCCTCAGCAACACAGCACAAGCGGACGTGGGCCCCTTTCCCGGGGAGCGACCTCTCAAGAACAGCTACGTTTCTTTAAGGAGAAACCCAGCTCGGGTTGGGGGGCAGGGGTGGGGGCAGGCGGGGGCTCGCCCCCCGCTCTCACCTGAGCAGCTCGATCAGCCGCTCCTCCAGGTACTGCTTGGTTCTATTCAGGTCATCCAGGTCCGCGAGCATCTTCTGGTCACTCTTCTCCCGGTTCGTCACCTCCTGGCAGAGTCTGCTGTAATACTCCTGGATTTTTGTCGTGGCTTTTTCAAGTTCCTTCTGGGTCCTGGTGAAGGGGTGGGGAGTTTACTGAGTAGCCCCCACTTCCGGCTTCCCCCAGGCCTCTGGGCTAACTCAGGCCTGGAACGGGGCCTCCCGCCATCCTCTGAGCCTTTGCCCCTCATGGCGGGGGCGCCCCTTGGCACGACCCACTGGCAGGTTATGCATCATCCTTCAAAACACCCCTCGCACACCCAGACTCTTCACACATCAGTCCCCGCAGCAAATACATGGGCATTCTGGGAGGGCAGGTGACCTCAGGCTGCTGGGAGCACCTCAGGTGAGCTAACTGCACACCTTTGGTTTTCAAGCCGGGTGGCGGTTATGAGACGTTCCATGGGTGTGGCTCATGGACTGGGGCTGGTGGGGGGGGTTTGCAAGAGGAAACCAGAGTCAGGACAGAAAGAACACAGGGGTAGCTCCCTGGCGGTGACCACGTGGACGAGGACCTGTCTCCCAGGTGTCTTTGGGTCTCTGTGCGCAGGGCGGGTGCTGGGCACACAGCGGGCGCTCGATGTGCACTGCCAGGCGCTGACCCTCAGGAGCTCTGTTCCCTTGTCCCCATTGTGCGCGGTCGTCCTGCCCCTGCCCGCCCACCCGCGGCCCACGTGGCCCCAAGGGCAGTCGTTTCCCAGGGAGGTTCTGCACACCCCCAGGCCTGGCAAGGCGTTCACAGAAGCGCCACGAAACGGGGGGCCCTGCGGAGACTAATTAACCTGTGTCTGATCCAGCCTCCCATGCCCGGTCTAAAGCTGTTGGCAAGTGGTTTACCAGACACTGGCCACCGAAAGGACCCGTGGGTGTGCACATGTAGGCGCACGCACACACACACACACACGCACACACGCACACACACACTGAATAAAGTAAAATCCAATCCTGCACCGCCGGATCATGCCACACGGAGCAGCTGAAACAGCTCTACGATCTTATAAATAAGCAGGGTTCCGGCAGGGTTCCTGTACATGCCACCAACGTAGGAGGTTCTTGCTATTTTTATCGTCCTGTGAACACGCCTGGGTAGCCAGAGCCCTGCAGGGTCTGAACCCCGGAGGAGTCAGATGAGAAGAACGGTACTTCCAGGTTCCTGAATGCCCGATGTGCTTTAGATCCCGCGTTGGGCCTGGGCCCATCCTAGAAGCCGGGCGGTAGGAGGCGATGAGGGACAGCCAGAGAAGGTAGAGCCTCGGGACAAGCCAGTGTGCCAGTCTTTGCTGGGGGCACACAGGTAACTGGGTCCCAGCACCCCTGCAGGGCTGGCTCGGCCTCATCACCAAGGGGGGCCGCCCCCCTGAAGGTGAGGAGGCTCAGGGTGGCCACCGTCTGAGGTTAGAACAGCGCCACGTGCAGACACACACACACACACACACACACACACACACACACACACACACCAGTACCCTAACACGTGACCAGATACAGAGCGCTCTGTCCGAGGACTTTTGCAAGTGGCTGTGAAGGTAACAGACTCTGGAGCCAAATGGTCTGACCCACGTTCCTACCACCGTCACCGACGTGCTGTCTGACGCTGGGAAAGGGACTGAACTCCTCTGAGCCTCACTTTCCTCATCTATGAAATGGGGATAAGATATCACTCCATCCTCAAAGGACTGTTGGGAGGATAAAAGGGGCACACGGATGCGAAGTGTTTACACAGTGCCTGCCCCATTTGGGGATTATGTAAGTGTTTGCCGTGTGCGTTACCCTTATCACGTCCCAGCTTTTATTTCATGCCAGTTCTCCCAAAGCACCTGCCGGAGCTCAGAAAAAGGTACCAAAAGAAAGGCTCTGCCGCCGTCCGCAGGGCGAGCGAGGCCGGCTGCCAGCCCTCCGCTGCACACTTCTGGCAAAGCCCCTTCCGAGTCTGTGGCTTTTCTTGGAAAAGGTCTCCTTTAACCCGACCCAAGCGGTTGTGTTTCTATGTGACTGCACCAGATCCCCCACCTCCCCGAGCCCCCACCGCTGGGACCGTGTCACTGACCTGTCCAGGCTCTCATGCAGGGCCGCCCCCTCCTCGTCCTTCTTCTGCAGGGCAGCCTGGCACTCTGCAAGATGCTTGCTGGTGCAGCTCAGCTTCTCCCCCAGCTCTGCCTGGGCGGCCTGGCACAGGACATTGGGGAAAAGACGCTTAGCCCATGAGAGCCTGCGCAGCAGGCCACGGAGGGGACCTGGTGGGCTCTCCGCCCTATCTGGCTGGGTCACCTCTAATTGGAGGGGGTTTTGTTTTAAGGTCAAGAGCCCAAGAACCTTTGTTCTGCATTGGTGGGGCGTGACACACCTGTTAGTAATTCTAGCCCCTGATTATTCATTGCCATGGAGCTTGGCGGGGGGGCTCGGGAATCCGAATCTTGGAGGGGTGGCTGGGGGCGGGGATCCCCGAAGACAGTGATTTCAGCACCACCACTGCTCCCCCTCGGTTCAGAACTGCCGACTCAAGGGACCCTTGCAGAGACGGCTGAAGATAACCTGCTTCCCTCCCGCACGGCTGACGGGAAACCTCACATGGCCGTCCAGCAGGTGCGCTACAGGGTTGAAGGCATGGGAGCTCTGGCCTGGGAACTGGGAGTCTTGCAGGCAGCCCTCCTGATGGGTCCAGCAGAAAGCAAGCCAGGCCGCGCCCCGACATGCCCACACACTGGGGGTGGGGACGACTGGGTGGAGGTGGGCACCTCAGGCTTCCCTGGTCAGCACACTCCCCGGTGCCTACCTTCAGCTTGGCCACAGTCTCCTCGGTGGCCTGCAGCTCCTGGCCTCGCGCCTCAAGCTGGGCCCTGAGGCTCCCGCACTCCTCACTGGCAGTCTGGAGATGAGGAGAGACAGGTCGTGAAAGCGGGGGTCCTGACAACGGGAGACGCCCTCAGCCCCATTCCCCTGCATGGGTGAAAACAAGCTACCTCTCTCTTTTGCACCAAACTCAAGAAGCTTTGGGCTTCATTGGGGACAACATCCTTTTAAGCTTACTGAGAAACTGAGTTTGGTCCTCAAACCTAGGGTTTAATGTCTGAAAGGAGAAAAGTGCCCCATGAGCCACATGGAGCAGCACAGGATGGGGGACACAGCGCCAGTGGCACATCTGTAGAAAAGCTAAGAGTTGTGTCTGAGAGTGAGCGCAGACCCTGGTGCAAATGAGCAGGCAAGAAGCTCTGGAAGCCGAGCCCCACGGCCCTCCTGCTTGTGCCCTGGGTCGCAGCCACTAACCCTTTTCCTCTGTGTGGCACCGAGGGCACATGGGAGCCACGGTCTATCCCAAGGGCCTTGTGATAAACTAACGGAGCCAGTTTCCTACCACAGCGCCTGTCATTGGGATGGCACCTGACGGGCCAGAAAAGCCACAGGCAGGACTCACAGGACAGCTCCTGGTGACTGCTGCGAGGTGGTGATGAGGGCACTGTCCCTGAGATCTTCTGAGATTTCAGACAAAGCCCCCAAACCACATTTGTAACATCCTGCTCTTTAAACGGGGGCTACTAGTTTTCAGAAGCCAATCTGTACGAGCCGAACCTGTCTGCAACCACCCTGAGTTTAGATTTCCGGGCTAGGGCATCACTCTGGACACGCGCCCCTAAAGCGTCTCAGGGGGCGAGGGGGTGCTGTGACCTAGACCTAGCCATGTCTGCTCGGCCACCCAGTACATTCTTGGGCCATCGCGTGCCACATGGCTGCAGACAGGCCTGTCTTCCCGTGGACCCATTGGGCTGCTGCGGGGTGGGGGATCGGGGTACCGGCTGGGAGTACCTTCAGTCTGCTCTGGTGGTCCATGATCTCGGTGCTCAGCTGGAACTTGAGGGCGCTGAGCTCCTCATGGGCGGCCTCCTGGAGGCTCTGGGCCCGCTGCTCCGCCTGGGCCAGCTGGGCCTGCAGGCCGGGTAGGGAGCGGGCCGCCTCCTCGGCCACCTTCAGCCTCTCCTGCAGGCTGTCCTTGTCTCGCTGCAGCCCAGCCACTCGGTGCTCCAGGCCCTCCCGCTCCCTTGAGGCCACCTCTCTGGTGTCCCGGAGCTCCTGGACGGCGCGGGCCAGGGCCTCCTCCGCCTGCCTCTTCTCCTCGAGCAGGGCGTGGGGCTCGGCTGGGCCTGCACCGGCCTCGGGCGGCTGCTCCCGCGCCTCGGCCTGTCCTGGTGGGGCTTCCTGGGAGCCGTGCTCGGCCCGGGACTGCGCCTCCTCGGCCCTGTCGTCCCGCGGTGCCACTTCGCGCGCCAGCTCCTGACCCTGGGCCCTCAGGAGGGCTTCGTTCTGCCCCTGCAGCTGCTGCACGAGGGCCCTGTGCTCCCTCAGAGCGGCTTCAGCCTCGCTCAGCTGGCCCTGGACCTTCTCCTGGTCCCTCAGGGCTGCCTGGAGCTGGGCCTGAAGGTCGGGCACCCTGGCCTCCCCCTGCTGAGCCTCTGACTGGGCCTGACCTGGGGCCTGCTGGGCCCCGGGCTCCAGGGGTGTGGTGTCCTCGGGCAGGGAGAGCCCCTGCCGGCCTTTCCCTGCGGTCAGGGTCTCGATCAGCTGGGTCTGCTGGCGGCACTGGCTCTCAAGAGCCTTGAGCTCTCTCTCCTGGGCCTCTGCTCGCTGCTGGCACTCCCCCACCGCCTCCCGCAGCTGCTGGCACTCGGCCTCCTTCTCCGCCACGCGGGCCCTCATGATCTCCTTGGCCTTCTGCACGGCCAGCAGGCTCGCCTCCATTTGGTTTCCCATGTGCCGGATGCAGGCCTGCTCAGACTCCAGGGAGGCCAGGGAGCCCCGGATAGCCGCCTCCCGCTGCTGCAGCGCCTCGTAGTCAGCCTGCAGGGCCTGTAGCTTGCCCTCAAGGAGCTGGTTGCGCTCGAGCACTTTCTGCAGCTCCTGCTCCAGCCCCACGCTGGCCTGCTGGGGCTTCTCCTCCTGCTGGTTCCCTGGCGTCTTGGGCTCACCTGCCTGGCCGCCCCGGGGGCTGCTCGGGCCCTCCCCGGGCCTCCTGGAGGCTGGCTGCGGGGTGGAGTCCGGGGACCCTGGCTGCCCAGCTAGCTGCTCCAGCGCCCCCACCTTCTGGCTCAGGCAGTCCCTGTCGCAGGCGAGCTGCTGTTTCTGCTCCTCCGGGTCGTGCTCGTGCTGGTTCAGCTGTGCCCCCTGGGCCTCCAGGGCCTGCAGCTGCCGGGCCAGCGCCCGGGCCTCCTGCTCCTGCAGCTGCTTCTCCTGCCTGGCTTCCGCCAGCTCCTCCTCCAAGGAACTCAGCCGGGCCAGGGACTGGTGGAGCTGTTCCCGAAGCTGGGCTGCTTCCTGCCCCTTCCCGGACAGCGCCTCCCGGAGCGGTGCCACTTCGGCCAGCTGGCGCTCCAGGCCAGCCCGGGCCTCCTCCTTCAGCCGTAGCTCCTCGGCCAGCTGCTCCAGCTGGGTGCACTGCTGCCTGCTGAGCTCCCGGGCCTCGAGGCGCTCAGTCTCCAGGGCCCGCAGTTTCTCCACCAGCTCCTGGGTCCCCAGGGCCGGGCCCCCGAGGAGGGGTTCCCACTGCCCCTGAACGTCCTGCGCCGGATCTGCCTTCGGTTCTGCGGCGCCTGGCTGGTCCGGGATGTTGGCTAAATGCGGGTCCCTCCTGTCCAGCGAGTCAGGTGCGGCCTCGAGCTCCTGGGCCAGGGGCCGAAGCACGGACTCGAGCTGCAGCAGGGCTGCGCGGGAGTCCCCTGGCTTCGCCGCCACCCCCAGCTCCAGCGCCCGCAGGCACTTGCGAAGCTCCTCCGAGGTGGCCTCCCGCTGCTTCTGGAGCTGGGCATTCACGCTAGCGAGGCGGGCGCTGTCCTCAGCGGCGGCGCGGCCCCGCTCCCTCTCCGTCCGCAGCTGCTCTCCCTGCAGGCCGATGGCCGCGCGCAGCTCCTGGTTCTCTTGGTCCAGCTGGCGGAGCTGCTCCTGCAGCTGCTTCTCCCGCACCTCCAGCTGGTCCAGCTCCAGGCGCATCTCGTCAAAGCCCTCCAGCGCCTCGTTGTTCAAGGGGCTGTTCAGGTCAAAGCTGGAGACCGGCTCCTGAGTCTGGGGAGGGGAAAGAAAACACAAGTGGCTTTGGCTTGTCCTGGGAACAGCTTTCGAGTTTAATGAGAACTAAAGCCAAAACAGCAATTACAGGAGGTAGAGCGTGTCCATCGAGCTAGCCGAAGGGCTAGAAGCGCTGAGCTAGAAGCATCAGCCACAGGTGGTCGGGGCACATCCTAAAGACACAACGCCACACATGTGAGCTCACCCGGGGCCTCAGAACCCACATGTCCCATCCAGCCCCCCATAGCTCTGGGAGCATAATGGATACCGGTGCTTAGATTCATGAAGTTACACCGAAACTCCCGTTCACCACTGCCCCAGACCCACAACCCCTGTTGTGACTCAACTACAAAACAGGGTTAAAGCTCCGTTTATTCTCCATTCCGAATGCTTTTCCTATTTCTATGTTTTGTTTTTATTTTGTTTTGATTAACTGCACTGCTCTCTCCTATAACTACATGCAGCTATGATACATTCACTTTCTGACACCGTTAGCAAAACTAACCGTACCCACGAACGCTGACTGAGCACCCACGGGTCTACGTCCAGCCCGGAAGTGCTGTGCGTGCGCTCTGTCACTCAGTCTGCAACATCACCTCAAGAGCTATGATGACTTTTATGACCCTCATTTTCTGGATGACAGCGCTGAGGTTTTGAGAGGGGGAGTGGTCTGCCCAGGGTCACACAACTCGTGGGGGACAGTTAGCGTTTGACTCTGCTGCTTTTAACCCAAGTGCCAAAGTGCTCCCTTTAAAATACTTTTAAAGCTTCGGGACACCTTGGGTGGCTCAGTCAGTTAAGCATCTGACTTCGGCTCAAGTCGTGATCTCATGGTTTGTGGGTTCGAGCCCCATGCTGGGCTCTGTGCTAACAGCTAGCTCAGAGCTGCCTGGAGCCTGCTTTGGATTCTGTGTCTCCCTCTGTCTCTGCCCCCACCACCCCTGCTCGTGCTCTTCCAAAAATAAATAAATAAGTATTTTTTAAAAAAATAAAATACTTTAAACGCTTCTAACAAAATCTAATCTCTAAAAGGCCTAAATTCTCTTGGGTTTATAAAAACCCAGGCTATAGGAAGTATAGGGTATAACTGAGGGTTTACACTGATCGGGCTGGAACAAAAGGTGTGTGAGAACATGGCCCTGCGTGGCAAGCAGAAAGGACCCATCCTGGCTGACGCGGTGAGGGGGTGGGGGGCTTTCTGGCATTACCTGCAGGTAGGTGCTCACCAGGCTGCTCATGCTGGAGCTTCGGCTGGGGGGTCTCCACAGGAAGGCAGGGGAGCCGGCGGACAGCGTCCTCCTGTGGGGCCGTGGAACAGACAACCCGGGTCAAAGCAGGAAATACGCGCGTGCATACACACACACACACACACACACACATCGCGCACACACACACATGGGGGCCTTGGCTGTCACAAGGCAGGGCCCTCCCAGATAAAGTGTAAAGGCAAAACCCATCAGCTTCTGCCAAAGGGCAGATTTACATGGGTCTGCAGCAGACAAACTCCGCTGCTAAGTTTAAACGTAAGGCATCTCCACCTGCTACCAAAAAAGAACTAAATGAACGTATTGTTGCCCCAATTTTTGTTTTAAATTTTTCTTAAATATTTGGAGCCCGTCATAGTGTGCTCAGGCAAGAATTACCAACGGATGCTAAAACGAATAGGTGGCAGAGTTAGAAAAAAATGGGGTAACAGCCTCATGGTAAACATCATCCCATAAGAAACATGCTGATTACTTGGGGTGCCTGGATGGCTCAGTCCGTTAAACGTCTGACTTCAGCTCAGGTCATGATCTCACAGCTCGTGAGTTCGAGCCACCCGTTGGGCTCTGTGCTGACAGCTCAGTGACGGGAGCCTGCTTCAGATTCTGTGTGTCCTTCTCGCTCTCTGCCCCTCCCCCCACTCTCAAATAAACATTAAAAAAAATAATAAAAATAGGGGCGCCTGGGTGGCTCAGTCAGCTGGGTGTTCCACTTCAGCTCAGGTCATGATCTCACGGTTCATGGGTTCGAGCCCCACGTCAGGCTCTGTGCTGGCAGCTCGGAGCCTGGAGTCTGCTTCAGATTCTGTGTCTCCCTCTCTCTCTCTGCCCTCCTCCCAGTCTCCCCGCCTAACCAAAAATGTTTATTTTTTAAATAAACATTTAAAAAAACAAAAAGAAAAAATAAAAAGAAACACAGTGATTACGAAGGGAGACACAGTAACTTTAGGGAGATCTGGTAAACACCAGAAGACCTAATAGTTACAGTTAGCCACCCTGGTAATGAAACAAATCAACATCGCGTGTCTCTAGACATGATGTGCTGAGGAGAACACAACACTTGGTGTATTCCCGCCGGAAGTACTTACCCTGAACCCCACAAGGACAGGCTAGGGAAACACCAATGAAGCAACATTTTACAGAGTAACTGGCCTGTGCTTTCCCAAGAAGTCTACACTATCAAAGACAAGGACAGGGAAACTGCCGCAAGTTCAAGAAGATTAGAGAGACCTGGCATCAACTGCAGGACGTGTTTCTGGGCTGGCTCTTGGATTATAAAAGACGTTATCGGGATAATTCCTCAAATCTGGATATGGCCCATAAATCAGCAGCATGGTGTCAACGTTAATTTCCCAGTCTTCATAACTACACTGAGGTCATGCATGAGAGGGTGTCCTTGACGTTAGGAAATACACCATGAGGACTCAGGAATGGAGGGGAATCGAGTCTGTAACTTACTCCAAAGGGCCCAGGAAATAGACCGACATGTACTGATAAAGAGAAAGAATGATAAACACAGTTGCAGTAAAATACTGGTAATAGGGGAAATCAAGGCAACGGCCAGATGAACGTTCGGTGGCAGTTTGGGGGCAACTTTGCTGGAAATTATGAAATTATTTTAAAAGTTTTAAAAAGGACATGTACAGCGAACATGGGAGAACGTGAGCTGTTTGATCTTGGGGGTTGGCCCATGGGCATTGAGTACTTTTCTCTATGTAGAAAATATCTCCTAACATAAAATATAAAAGTTGACATTAAAAAAAAATCTGTATCAACAGAAAGCCAAACAAAGAACGCTGGACTGGAGGTGAACTTAGTCTGGCACCTCGGCACCAGGGGCAGGTGCCCGGCTGTCTGAGCCTGTCCCCTCCCATCTCCCTCTTGCAGGGGCATGTGAGCCCAGCCACACTGGTAACAGGTGCAAATCCTGCAGCTTTTCCAGCAACCCTTGCGCGGGTGAGCTGCACCTCCCTGTCCCCGCGGCCTGCAAGCCAGCAAGAACACAACCAGGAAAGAGCCCACTGGCCCCGCCGCAGGTCGCCCCCGAGTTCCTTAACACACTTCGGAAACCTTGCGTTTTGCATACACATCTCCACTGACTCATTTACCACCTGGCTGGTGGGGAGAGTTTCGGGTTGGAGCCTTCAGATGTTATCGTGCGTTGCAAAGTCTGTAAAACCATCAGGGCCTGGAAGCTACCCAAGCTTTATGTAATTTACTGACCCAGCTGCTTGCAGGACCCTGTGGGGCCACCTTGAGGATGTCAATTCCCCCGCCCCGGTCTTTGCAACCGAGCGATTCTTCAAGGTTACCTGGCGAACGTCGGCCAGGCAGCGTCCAAATCGTAGCCCCTGGGTGCCAGGTCAAACTGGACCTCGGTCAGCTCGTAGAGCTGGCCCACGATGTCCGAGCTCAGCTTTGGTTTCAGAAAGGGGCTTCGTGCGTAGTACCAGCCACTGCAGGGAAGCACGGGGAGGGACTCAGCGCAAGAGGAACAAAGGTTAAGGAAAGGCTGAGTCTGACACGGCTCTGCCTTCACAAATTCTAACTCAGGTCACTCATGGGTTAAATTCAGACAGACAAACGGACACACACACCAATTTGATCTGCTTTCAAACGCGCTTGCTCTTCTTCAAGGAAATTGCTGGGATGAACTAGATGCGTATCCGTTTCTTATTTACGTCCTATTTTCCCAAAAAGGATAGGAGAAAACTTCACTCTCAGTTATTTGCCAGGGAAGGGACAGTTGTGGGGGAAAGAACGCCTCCTCTTTGAAACATAACCTACCTCTTCTAGTCCTTCTAGAGAACTCAACAACAGGACGGTGAGCTCACGGCTCAGTCCTGTCCAGACACCAACTTTAAGCCGAGAAACAAAGTATCTGCACTTGGAGGTGCTGGTGGTTTCACTTCACAGGGAGCGAGAAGAATTTAAAAAGGCCACACTGAGGGCTGCCTGGGTGGCTCAGCGGGCTCAGCGGGCTGAGCGGCCAGCTGTTGATCTCAGCTCAGGGTATGATCCCGCGGTCTGTGAGTTCGGGCCCCGCCTCATGGGGCTCTGCACTGATGGAGCAGAGCCTGCTTGGGAGTCTGTCTCTCCTTCTCTCTGCCCCTCCCCCACTTGCACTCTCCATCTACAGCTCTCAAAATAAATAAACATTAACGCTTTTAAAATAAATAAATAGATAGGCCACACTGATGAGTGTAAAGACGCCTGTGAAGTGAGATACGCTGGAAGTCAAGCTGCTTATGACAGCTCTTGCCAGTCACCTAGCACAAAATAACCTTCAAACCAAACGTGAGAAGATTCTCAACGCACAAGAATTCATGAAGCCCGTCACAGGCACAAGAAACACATCTTCATGCAAATCAACCTTAAAGGTAACAAATAAAACAGCGTATTTCCCCCCAACCTTTCTTTTTGAATCCACAGGTGATTTCTTTGATTGACTGGAAGAACACTGCCCAGGAGGGGGAGGCGGGCTGGAAAAGGCTGCTGGGAAATTGGCAGGTTGTGCTGATAGGTGCTGGCCCTACAGCTCCTCTTTCCAAACCCCGTTCACACGCTCAGTCCACCCCCCACCCCCGCCCCCGCCGCCTCCTCCCCTTGCCCAGGCTTTAGCACTGGGGCCACAAAGGCTGACCCATAGACAACCTGGGCTCTCAACCTGGCAACCCACCACACGCCCAGATGCACCCAGCAGGTGTGGACTCGGGGTCTCAGGCGAGGCCCCGCGCTCGGTGGTGTTTAAAATTCCACAGCTGCTTCTGCCAAGAGGCCAAGGCTGCAGCCTGCTGGTCCGTCCACTGATTAGGGCCAACCCAGCAACACACCACCCACGGTGGAGAACTCCCTGCCCTTGCGAGCTCAGAGATCTGGATCCAAGCTCCTGCGTTAGGACTCGGCATCAGCGGGGCCTAGAGAAAGGCACTCGGCCTCTCTGAGCTTCAGCTCCTCGCCTGGGACCAGGCGGTGCTGCTGTTGGGCGGGTGGGGGACCGGGGTGCCGCACATGCAGGCACGTCCACCACGGGCTGACAGCTCCCAATGAGGGGACCTCGGTTCCCGGCGTCAACCCTGCCCCCGCTGCGCATTTACCTGGTCACTTTGGAGTTCATGAAGCACTGCTGTAAGGTGTCTGCCAGCCGCTGGTGCATCAGGGAGTAGCGAATAAACGCCCTTCCCCTCCCCAGAGACGTCCGGAGCTGGGAATGAGGAGAGGATGGAGACGTGAGGAGCTGGGCGCCCCGGAGGGCCAGGCCTGGGGAGCGCGTCCAGGAAGACGCGTTCGCAAGCGGCTGTGGGACGCCGGTTTCCGAAACACAGACACAGTGGCACTCTCCCTCCCCGGCTCCGTGCGGAGCTCTGGGTTCAGTCGGATGGGCCGCGGTGTGGTTTCACTTGGGATATGGAGGGTGACATGTGGGAGGTAAAGGCATCCTTGCACTGGAAGTGAGCTCGAGGAAGAGGCGGGCTCAGTGTGGCTCACGTCAGGCTTAGTTTTGAGGTGCAGGGGAAGAGGCCACGAGGCTGGCTGGAGCCTCCATGGGAGGGCAAGAGAGAGGAGGGGAAAGGCAGGGGTGTGTAAGGGGGAACCCTTAAGAAGTCTGGATGGACGGATGATGGCCGGCTCTGTGTTCTCAGGAAACCCTCAGGAAGATGCGTTGATGCTTTCCTGGTCGGATTTAAGATAGGCCGGCTTACTGCATGTAGTCAGAGGGACCCGGGGGTAAGAGAGAGCTGGGCTGTCTCTGGACGGCCCGGTCACACTGCAGTAACGAAAAAAAGTGTTGCATGTGTGTCAGGCTGGGCTGTGTGACACTGTGTGTCAGGAAGTCTGAGGTGGACACGGGAGGGTCCAGGGGAAGGCCTGCCTTCGAGCACTCTCCCCACGGCGCCAGAGCGTGGCTTCTCAAGAGGTTTCTGGAAGTTTGTTGGGAGGGGGGCGGGCGGGCCGGTAAGAGACTCTGCCGCGAACAGGAGTCACCCCCGCGTTGCAGCCCCCAGAGAAGCTCCAGGTGAGGGGGAAGCCGTCGCGCGTGCCTGCTGTTGGGCTGGGGGGTCTGAGCGGGGTAAGTAGAGACCCCGCATCCCCCTCAGCCCTTCAGAGGTTAGAGATGTTTCAGCTGGCAGCAGGGGACAGGGGCAGCACTGCTCCCACCCAAAGACGCTCCCGATGCCCCATGCTGCCAAGAAACCAACCGTGGCACCGGCATGAGACAGGAAGTCTGTGGTACAGCCCCAAGTACTGCTTTTTTTTTTTTTTAACCGATGATGCGAACATTCCGGTACACAGCACCCCTTCAGCTCAGAGCTGTGTTTTTGGATTGCTGACTCAAGGAAACGATACCACAACACGAAGGAGACTTCAAAAAATAAAAAGGTGTGAAGTGTCAGCGGCAGGAGAGACTGCACGCTGCTCCGTTGGGGGCACGCCGTGAGCGCGGGGCACGCTCGGGGAGGGTGGGTGGCGGCCGGTCACACACTGGCCTCATGAGAGCCACCGCGGCGTGTCTGCCGATGGCTGGTCCTCACGGACGCCCGGGGCAGAGTGGAGGGGACAGTGCCCTGTCCACATACTTTTTCCATGGGCAAGGGGAGTGTTCGGTGGTGACACCCAGGGGAGCCAAGTGTGTTGGCCACACAGACACACCCGCCCATCAGCCCGGAGGAATTTGATGGGAGCCTCACGTGGGAAGCAGCAGCAGGGAGCCAGGAGGGAGAGTGAGATCGAGCAGAAGCTCTCGGGCCCTTGTAACCCTTGCGGCTGCCCCCAGTTCCTCAGAGGTTAAATCTCTTGAGGTAAAATGTTAACTGTACAAATGTCCTTCAAGCTTCTGGAGTTAAGATGCTGATTGTACAGGTGTCCTTCAAGCTTTGGCAATCGTTAGGACAGTAATGTTTCCAGGGAGTATGGGACAACGATAACAGTGAGAACAGAGAAAATATCATCTAGAAGAAAAAAGTCTTTCCGCGGCTGTGGCCGTCTGTGTTATGCATAAAGCTGCTTGCATGTGAGGAACAAAGTGGCAGTCTGGGCACCGTCATGCTGCTCCTCCCGTCCCCATCCTCTGACTCTCTCTCTTCTTGTCCTCATTCCCTTACCCTCAGCCTCACATGATGGCCCATGTCTGTGAGCTCCCGAGGCTTGGACTCATCCCTATCAGCAAAATGGCCATTGGAACAGTGTTTAGAACATGGAGACTTTTCCAGCAGCAAATATTTGAGGCTATATTTTTAATCAGCCCTATTAACCAAATTACTTTTTTTAATTAAAAAATTGTTTTTAAATGTGTTATTTTGAGAGAGAGAGGCAGAGACAGAGAGTGAGCAGGGGAGGGGCAGAGAGAGGAGACAGAGTCTAAAGCAGGCTCCAGGCTCCGAGCTGTCAGCACACAGCCCGACGTGGGGCGTGGACCCACGAACTGTGAGATCATGACCTGAGCCAAAGTCGGAGGTTTAACCTACTGAGCCACCCAGGCGCCCCCCCAAATTGATTACGTATGTTATATATACATATACATATATATACATATACATATATATATATATACATACACACATGGAGTGATTTATTTTAAAAGGTATCTTGCAACACCCTTCGTGGACAGGAAGGAGAATCCCTCTGTGCTGGGAGTGAAAACACAGCACAGCTTCCTTGTTTTCTAATGTTCTGAGATTATGGGCTGCCTTTCCTCGCCTGACTCCCTGAACGCTTGGCCTCCAGTCCAAACTCATCTGCACTGCATCGAGAAGCTCTACCACACCAGGAGGGCAACCAAGTCCACAAGGGACGCCAGAGCGGACTCTTTGCCGCCAGGGTCCTGGGCTGCGCCGCCCCCCCGGTGGGGAGCCTGTCCGAGTCGGTGAAAAACGTGCTTATTCGGAGCCTATTCTGATCCCCTGCAAGGGGCTGATCGCAGTGTTGCACAGCTTTAGCCTAAAAGGCTGATGCCCACCCCGAAGGGGCCCAGCCAGGCTTCTCATCCATTAACTTTTAGCTTCGGGCATGTCGGCTTTGGACAACACTCGATCAGGACAGCTACCCCGAGCCCCCAGCGGCCCTGTGGCCCGGTGCCATTCCCAGGAGCCCAAGCAAGGGTGCCCCCGCGCGTGGAGTCTTTAACAGCCTGCGCGGAGCAGAGTCTATGCAGCCTCCAGGAAGCCGACAATGCCTGTGAGAGCAGGGAATGCTTGCTGGTTGAGAAGTCCGTTCTCCTGGCCTCGATTAGCTAAAGGTCTGTGCGCTCTGCAGGTGGGTTTCAGCGGCCTGTACTCCTGGGCCGTGAGGACTACGCGGGACTTATTTCCAGACTGCAGCTGTCTGAAGCCGCGAAGTCCAAGGCCTTCAGTGCTCAGAGGACTGGAAGACCAGACAGGGACACCGAGAACTTCTTCCAGACTTTCGAGAGGAGGCAACGAGACCCCTCTCTGGGTGGCGACGCATTAAAATGCTCCACGTCAGGGACCCGACCATCTTGCCAGCAAGACTGTGGCCCGCACGGACGTTATAGAAATCCAAGGAACAAACGCCTCACGGCCAAGGTCGCTCCTCATTTTCTCAGATGTCAGAGACTGGAAATGCTCAGTCTTCACTGTCAGCGTGTCTAACACTGTCCCTCTCTGTAGGAAGGAACCCCTCAGGCTCCAGCTGGTAGGCAGCAGGATGGGACCTCAGAGCACCTGCTTCGGCCCTGGTGGGAGGCCCACCAAGGGGCACAGCTGCAGGCTTTGACAGGACTTGGACCGTGTGGAGGAGGCACCGAAAAGGAAGGTGAAATGCAGGAACCATTTAGGCCTCCCACCCCAAATCTAGGGGTTTGGTTGCTTCTGAATCTGCAAAGTTCTTTACTCCCAGAGGGACTAGGCTTAAGCGAGAGAGGGAGGGTCAGTGAAGGAGAGAGAAAGGGGGTGAAGAGAGGGAGGGGGAGAGAGGACAGAGAGGGGAGAAGGGAGGTGGGGAGAAAGAGGAAGAGAGAGGAGAGAGGGACAATGTGCTGCTCCGGAGTTTTCTAAGACAGCAAAGCCCCGCCCTTCTGCTCTCAGAAAGGGGCTCAGCACTGGATGCAGGAGCTGCTCAGCATAACCAGCATTTTAAGAAATGTCCCCTGAGGTCTCACATCACTCTCTCCATTACAAAACCCGGGTTCCTGGGCAAATTACAGAGAAAGCAGCTAGTAAACTCTAAGAATTTTATCTAAGCAACTAATGTTTTTTAAAAGGCAGAGGCGTCCCGTGCTGCCCCACCCCCACCCCCATCATCGGCACCGCAAACAGCCTCAAAGCCAGCGGCCCACCCGAGATCTAGGGAAGAGTCAGGACTGAACCACCCCCGGGCACCGGATGTCCTTACCCCTTTACCAGCCGCACGCCCCCACGTCCTCGCGGGGCTCTCTGCAGAGAGGCCCAGGTGAGTGGCGCTCAGGCAGCGGGAGAGGGAGCGGTGGGGTCCTCCGCCGCCCTGCTTACCTCCGGGATGGACTTGACGAAGCGGATCCCGTCGTTGGCTCCTTTCACCTTGGCCAGGCAGGCGCAGAAGTAGTCCCAGTAGTCCTTCCTGTTGCCCAGAAGGGTGGCCTTCTCCTTCTGGTCGAACTGCGCAGGGGAAGGGACCGGGAGAGAGGGCCACACTGCTCAGCCCGCCATTTAAGTGGTAAACAACAGCAACAGCGTCTCAGCCACCCGGGGCCAGGCAAGGCCCTTCACTGGCAAAGGACAGTGTTTTAACCCCCAATTTACAGATGAGGAAACCGAGGCTAGGAGAGGTTAGGTAGCCGGCTCAAGGCTCAACTGGTGAGATTCAGGAATGACAGCCCCCACCAAAGATGACGCGTCTGTGCAGGGTGTTGGGTGGCAGGCCACGGAAGGGGGCTTATGAACACAGGCTGACGAACTACAAGAAATGCGGTGTGGAGGGCAACCCGAGGGTCGACTTGGTCTTGACGCAGGGAGATGAGCTGGTGACATCTTACCCCAGTTACTCAAGTTCCAACACTGTTTTAATCGGTGTGTAATAAGTTCAAATTAATGCCAGCTACGAGTCATTTCAAATCCAAAACTAAAACCGAACTGAAAACAAAAAAGGTCCATAAATCACTTCCCGCCATGAACCAGAACCAGCTGAAAAGGCGGGTGAAAGGTACAGTCTTCTAACGCGCCGGGGCCTCTCGCCGCAGACCCCAGCAGGCTCTCACTGCGTATACGGGCCCTGGTGGGGCAGCGGGTTCAGAATGATAAAGGCGTGTCTTTCTATAACATAACGTTTTATCCTATGTGTTTTCTGGCTATGGGAGGAAGATACGTACATCGTTAGAAAATCTGGATACAGCTGAAAAAGAAAATGCCCAATTCCCTCTCCCTCAGATAACTTCTGTTAACATTCTGGCCCATTTCATTCCTGCCTCCTGTGATTGCCTGTGGTTTTCCACATCTGCAGAGTTCTCTAGATCTATGAGGTTTTAAAAATTTTTTTTCTTTTAATGTTTTGTTTATTTTTGAGAGAGAGAGAGAGAGAGAGCGAGCGAGCGAGCGAGCCTGGGGGTGGGGGTGGGGCAAAGAGAGAGGGAGATACAGAATCCGAAGCAGGCTCCAGGCTCCAAGCTGTCAGCACAGAGCCCAACACAGGGCTTGAAGTCACAAATTGTGAGATCTTGACCTGGGCTGAAGTCGGATGCTTAGCCGACTGAGCCACCCAGGTGCCCCTGTAGGTCTGTGCTCCTTGAACCAGGAGGACAGAAGCATTACACAGTGAGCAAGTCCAAACAAAATTTCGTGGGCTGACCTTGGAGATCCCGGTTCAGCAGGTCAGGGCAGACCCGGGAACACATTTCTAACCTGCTCCCCGGGGATGCTGACGCTGCTGGTGTGCGGGCCACGCTCGGAGCAGCAAGGCGCTAAGGCGGCGGCTTCTGGATCATCTTCAGGATGGGGACTGTGTGACTGAATGTGTCCACCCATGCCCGTCTGCCTGGGGACAGACCCCACAGCTTTTAACTAGACTCTCAAAGGGGTCTGTGACTGCCCCGAAGTCAAGATTCCTGCTATCCGGAGACCTCATGACCAGGCTGCAGAGGACCTCAATCACTAAAGAATGTTCTTGATTCCCACAATCATCCCAAGGGGCAACATTCCGGTTCTCCAGAGGCTCACGCTTGGGGGGCCCAAGCTCTCGCCGGGGACTCACGAACCTTCAGTCTCCCCAGCAGGGCCTGCTGGCCCCACAGGGCTGTCTGACCCACATCCTGAATGCCGGTGACTCACCCAAGACAGAAACGAGAGAACGGGGCAGGAACCAACGTCGCGCGGGAGGCACTTACTTGAAGGAGATACTCAAGTCTGTAAGAAAACTTGTGTAAGCTGGTGCTGTCGTCCGTGATGGGCTCGCCTGCCTCCTTAAATTCTTTGCTCAGCTCCGCCACGGCATCTTTAAGACAAGAATAGGAACACGTAGCTGACCTCAGAGAGAGAAAGAGAATAACCCAGGAGGCGCCGGGGGCCAGTGGTCAAGGACGAGAGAGCGCCTTGGACACACAGAGGGGTACGCAGCGCTGGACGGACGTAATGCCGATCTGAGGGCGTGGAGGTGGCCTGAGAGCCCCCAGGGAGGTATTCTCGAACAGCTCCCGGACTGGGCACACTTCTTGGCCATCCCTGTAGGCTCGCCACGTGGGCCTTGTGATGTGCATGCAGGGAATGTCTGCTCTGTGCACGAGTCACTCAGCAAGTCCCTACTGGAGACTTCCAGAAAGCCGTGCCCGTGTTCGGGCCATGTTCTTTGCTGTTCTTCACCACAACCCTACTGCTCAGTACAGAAGGAGCCCGGCTTCAAGAAGCCCCAGCACGTGCAAATCGGAGAAACGAGAACAGTCCCAAGAATGACAATGACAACCTGCTTCTGTGAGCTGAGGGCCCCCCTGGGGCCAGGCCCTCTCACCGAATACGGCACTGAGGGGCAGGGAGTGCTTTGTTTCGACAGATTCAACACATGACTGGTCTTAAAATGATTCCAGTTTCCGAGCTGTTAAAATGTGAAAAAACAAAAAACAAAAACAAACTTAAGGATGATGAAGGCTGAGGGGGCGCCTGGGCGGCTCCATCGGTGAAGCGTCCGACTCTTGATTTCGGTGCAGGTTGTGATCTCACGGTATGTGAGATTGAGCCCCACATCTGGCTCTGCGCTGACAGTGTGGAGCCTGCTTGGGATTCTCTCTCTCCTTTGCTCTCTGCCCTTGCCCCACTCATGTTCTTCACCTCCCAAACAAATGAACATTTTTTTTTTAATGAAAAATAAAAAAAGACTGATGAAGGCTGCCACCATCCTCTCCGGACAGGTAGAGTGCTCGCCGATGACCCCGGGCAGCCAAGAGCGGCGCTGGAATGAGACCCCGGGTTTTCTCACGAGCCCTCTAACTCCGGAACTCGCCTCTCCACTTCGGAGAGAAGTGACCTCCCCGCACACAAAGGAAGTGAACCGCCTTAACTGTCACTCATGGCCTCTGCTGTGGGATGGACAGACCATGAGAAGCTGTGTCTGGTGCAGACACTGGGCAAGGTGCCCCCCGCTGAGAAGGCTGGGGGCCCCCCGGGCAAAGCGCCCTTCCTCACGGACAGCTCAGAAGCAAGTGGAGCCCCCAGCCCCTGCTCTCGGCCCCTCGCCTGGGAAGCAGACCTGCCCGGCCTTGACTCTGAGCCCCTAGCTGCTAACATGTAATCGATACTGACCACTCAGGCAGAGGTCAGCACATGGCAACGACAGGCTCTTGGGACCGATTCTTACAAGCGACAGCCATCCAGTGGCACAGCCTTGAAGTGCATGCTGAAGCTGGCATTGTGACCGGGGGCCAGGGACCGGGAGAGACGCAGCCTTCCCCCCTCCACCTCTCAGGCTGGGTTAACGTTCACAACCTGACCTGGGAACTCCTGAAATTCTGAAAGAAGGAGGCTTGGGTATGAATATAAAGTTCTCAGCTCTAATCTCTGATAACCCAAGTGCATTACTTAGCGATAATCTTAGTTTTATTTGAATTATGCATCTGCATCTGCCAATGGTCTTGAAAAGTGGGTGTCACCATCTAGTGCACGAAGAGAGCAGGGGGACCTGGGAAAAGCGACGGGACTTGTCCCACATCTTCCAGGGTTAAAAGGCAGAGCCAGGAGCTGACCCCAAAGCCCTCGTCGGTGCTGTCACCAGGAGGACAGTGGGCTGCCCTGCGCAGGCACGAAGGCTGAGCACTGCCCACGGACCCCTCGCTGGGGATGTACCACTCCACGGTAGATGCTGGAGACTTGTGTGACGCTGAAGACGGTCACCACAGGTGCCAGGGAAGGGCCTTGAGAACATGGCGTCTCCAGGTGCCCAGTGGCCGGGCGAGATGGCCGTGGGAGGTCAGGCCGTGGGATGGGAAAGGGGAGGGGAACAGGTGCTGATGTCTGGCCCCCTCCCCGGACCAGAGGCTCTAGCATGGCCCTCTCTTCCCTCCCAGTAAGGACCCCTGGGTCCCAAAGGCACCCTGGAGAACCAGAGACTGGCAGGCAGGAATGATGGCCGCCTTTGTGGAGAAACCTCTCAAGCCAGTGGTGAACTCAGATTTGCAGGGACTGTCATTTTACTTTCTCTGCATGCGTGTGTGTGTGTGTGTGTGTGTGTGGACTGAAGGAAAAACACCCTCTACCTTTTTAGCTAGGAGGCCAGGGTGGTCAAGAGCGTGGGCTCTGGCACCCAGTATATGTGCAAACCCAGCCTCTGCCCGACTGGGTGTGTGACCTTAGGCAAGTCACTTAACCTCTCTGTGCCTGTTTTGCATCTGCAGAATGGGAATAGTGGCTCCTACCTCCCAGACCAAATGTGAGGATGTGATGGGTTACGGACCGTAAGGCCTGGCCGGCGTGGAATGCCGTGTGATTATTAGCTTATTGGGGACCCAAAGTGCTGCTACACGAATGGGAGGTGATTTTTTTCTCACCGACCTCTGACCTGGAGAATGAGAAGCGTGGGCTGTGGCTGCCACCAGCCCAGTGGCCCTGGGTGTGACAGACCACAGCCGCTCATCCCTGGGCCCGAGCAGGTGGAAACCTGGGCCTTTGGCCTGTTGGGACAGCGTCACCGTGACCTCTGTGACATGGAAGAAGTGGGCAGCTTCAGACCGTGTTGCAACAAAGGCGCAGGAGGTCCGCAGAGGCTTAGAGACCAGCCCTGGTGACCTCGGGTGGGCGGGACACTTGCTGAAGTTCTGACCACGGCACATCAGCTAAAAGGTTGAGCCCTGGGGGCGCCTGGGTGGCTCAGTCGGTTAAGCATCCAACTCTGACTCAGGTCGTGATCTCGCCATTCTGAAGTTTGAGCCCGGCATCGGGCTCTGTGCTGACAGCTCAGAGCCTAGAGCCTGCTTTGGATTCTGTGTCTCCCTCTCTCTCTGACCCTCCCCTATTCATGCTGGCTTGCTTGTGCTCTCTCTCTCTCTCTCTTTTTCTCTCTCAAAAATGAATAAACATTAAAAAAAAAAAAAAAAAAAAGGTGAGCTCAGGCCCCGGACTCTGCGGCCTGCAGAGCAAGCAGTCTGCTCCTGCCCCAAGTCCCTTCATGTCGTGTGCACCGTCCCCAGCCTGGCTCTTCTGCAGGGACATGGGAGCTATGGGTCTCGTCCATATGCTGAGCTCGAGGAGTCGAGGGGGTGGCGGGCCCAGGACTACAGTGCGTCACAGGAGACGAGCTGTCCGCCGCCAGGACTGGGCAGGACAGTGAAACAGGAAAGACGGGTGTCTGGCCATCCTGCTCAGAGGCAGGGAGAACACAGCCTCCCTAAATGGGCCAGCGGCATCACGGCCTGGGGAGGTTCTGCCAAAGACCGCCCAGGGGGCCTGACAACACTCACGGCCACACGAACTGAACGCAGATCCAGGGCCAGACAGGGGTATTGAATTCAGTTTACAAACTGGCTTCCCAGGGCCCCGGGAGAAGGGCCGAGCCGGCCACCCTCGCCTGACACGGGGCAGACACCCGAGCCCTGAACACCTCTACACGATGTGTCCCCAGGGCTCCAGCCCCTCCACCCCCCATGGGATGAGGATGAGAGGGGGGCACAAGCACAGCCCAGCTCCCCTGCTGCCAAGCCTGACGTGCCCCCCGCCCAACCGCACCTTGCAGATCGTGGATGATCCTCTGCAGTTGGCCCTCCGCGGACGGGGAGGCCATGGCGACTGGCTGTGGGCCCCCTCTCTCTCGGCCTTGCACCTCCTGCCCAGGTCCGGTCAGCAGAGCTCAGACTCCATGGCGGCACCTGGAGAGGGAGAGGGAGGCCATGGAGGGATCAGTGACAGACACGACGTGAGGCCAGGACAAGAGGGGCGCTGCTCTGGGCACAAAGTCGCCCCGTCTGGGTGCCTTCCCTCAATGGGAAGGGCCTGACCATCCTTGCTCAGTGGGGGTTCTCTGGCTGGCTCGTGACACACTTCTATTCAGACACAATGACCAGCGGGGGCTTCAAAAACAACAGGTTCAAGCAAACAGCATGACTCAGTGCTTCTGAGCTTCTCTCGTCTTCCACCCTTGTGGGCAGGACTGCCTCGCTCTCCCTCCACCTTCAGAAACGCCGCCCAGGGGCTCCCGTCACTCCGGGGAGGCCACCACCAGCCCAAACCACACTCAGACGGCCCGCTAGGCCATCGATGCCGGCCACCACCAGCCCCTGGATCCCCATGGCCAGCCCCCCGTCTCCCCCACGCCGGCTGCCTCTGACCGTCAGTAACATCTGACCGGGTGGTGGTGGAGGCGAGAGGCTGAGGACCCTCGGGCCTTCAGGACCAAGGAAAGCCGGCTTGCCTTGTGAGGGAAGCAGCTCGTTCGCGGGGCTCAGCAGCTCCAGCTGCCCGGAATCTGGCTCAGCTTGGCTGTGTAGACACCGCCTGGCCTGCATTGGGGGCCGGGTCAGCCCTCGGTCCAGGCAAGGGACACGGCTCTATTTTAAGCTTGGTTACAGTCCTCTCGCAACTGGTGAGTCCTGAGTTACAGCCCTGCTTGGGCAGCTGCGAAAGTGATTTGAGGACAAAGGAGTGGCGGAAGACCAGCAGAGGTGAGGACACATGAGTGGCACTGGAGAGGAGTGTGGATATGCACTGGGACACTCCAGTGTCCCTTCTACAGAAGGGACGTCAGAAACGGACGTCTCTAGGGGCGCCTGGGTGGCTCCATTGGTTAAGCGTCCAACTTCAGCTCAGGTCATGATCTCACAGTCCCTAAGTTCGAGCCCCGCATCAGGCTCTGGGCTGACAGCTCAGAGCCTGGAGCCTGCTTCAGATTCTGTGTCTCCCTCTCTCTCTGCCCCTCTCCCACACTTGCTCTCTCTCTCTCAAAAATAAATAAACATTAAAAACAATGAGAAAAAAAAGAATTGGGCGTCTCCAATTCGCAGCCATCCAACGTGAGGTTGTGCAATGCTTGCTGGCAAAAGCAGACGGCGAGACTCAAGGTGGCCAGAGAAGCAGCCACCACTGAATGAGGGCCTACTGTGTGCTGTGTGCTGATAGGGTCTTTACACACGTGATCATTTTAATCTCATAATCGCCTTGGTGGGGTAGAGAACCCCAGTACGAGAAGCCACACAACTTGCCTGAGGCTGCAGGCCAGTAAGGAGTGGAGTCATGGTCTGGGCCCTGGTCAGGCTGACTCAAACCCTGCCCATGGCCACCCCCTTCCACTGGCTTCTAGGAACCACCCAAACAATGCGGCACCACCCCGAGTGTTCCCCACGCGTCCTGGCCCTCACTCTCCCACAGCCCTATGCCCCTTCCCGCTCCAGAAGTCCAGGCAATACGACTCTGGGATAGAAACTGTCCTAGGTTTCAAGTTCCTCCAGATATTTACATAAGCATTCCAGCTCGGGACTGAAGCAAGAGGGCCTGTCACTGGACGGATATGGCTGGGCCTATTTTTAACCAACAAGCCGGCACAGCTGGGACTCGGAGCAAACAAGGCCCAGAGAGGGCTTCTCTGGCCTGGGAGGAATGGGACAGGCACACACCAATGCCACACTCCACACTTCCTGACATGGAGCCCAAGAGACGCCGGGGATCCAGACAGCCCTCCGGAAGCCCCCTAAGAAGTGCTACCCCCTGCCCACCACAGACACCAAACTGAGGGTAGGAGTGGCTTTCGAGAGGCCAGGCTGCCCATCCCGGGGTGGCTCTCCAGACCACCTGCTGAGCACAGAGTGAGCAGAGGCCCCATGCCCCAAGAGGGGCCAGAGCCCAGGCTGGGCCAGGCTTCTGCAGGGGCCTGATGTCTGGGCGGGCCCTTTGCCCCTCCCGGAGAGGGAGAGAGAGTCCAAGGTCCTCACGGTCAACGCTCAGCTGTCCCAACACCATGCTCTGTCCAGTTCCTCCCAAGCACAGGCTGGGGACATAGAGGCACGCAAGGCTCGGTCTAGCCCTGGGGGAGCTCGGCTGTGCACCAAGCAGACGGACAGAAAAATATCCAGATATCTGGACACAGCAGAAGAGCTCCATGCGGAGACACGAATAAAAAGCGACGGGTACTCAGCGTCGAAATGGGCTGGGCCGCAGACGCGTACAGCAGGTGCTTTCTGCTGGGAAAACAGCCGGACGGAAAAGGCCGAGTCCTCATGATTCCATCCACATGATCTTCTTGCAAAGGCAAAACGCAGGGGAGAGATCACGGCGGTGGCTGCCAGGGCCTGGGCTGAAGCGGGGTGGTGGTGGTGAAGGGGGTCTTGACTACAAGAGTCGGCAGAAATTTGGCAGGGGTTGGGGGGGCAGTTCTGTGTCATGCCTGCGGCGGTGGTGACATCACTATACAGATCTGACAAACCTACAATGTTCCCAAACTCACAGGTGGCAGACAGTATCTCAAAGCAAAAGGCCGCACTATGATGAATTTCGGAAGATACCTTGGGGATTAAGGAAGGGAAAATTAATTCTGCTTGGGGGAGGGAGAGGGTGAGGGGCGGGGGCACCCGAGTTGTGCCAGGCCTGAAAAATGAGGATGAGGTCTTTCGAAGAGACCCAGGGAGGGAAGGGCACGGGGATGGGGCGGGGAGGGGGCCAGTGAGGCCTGGCGTGATGAGCCCCGGGACAAACAGAAACATGCTCCTTGGCAGCGTGTGGGCACCTGGGGGAAACTGCCCTGTCTACATGGCCGTGGGAGCCCGCCTCTGTCTGACCCTCCGAGCGGGCTCAGCTGATGCCAAGTTCCCGGGTCACGGGGTGAGCCATGCCCAGCTGCTGATTACACAAGCTGCTTTTCCAGAAAGCCTGAGTCACCACCCAGGTAATGTGCCCCAAGAGAACCAGCTGCCAGACCTGCTGGTCACGGTGGGCTTCCCCACCGTGGATGGGGGGTCCTACCACAGAGTTTTGTTTTCTCTTAGTATTTATTGGTTTTTGAGACAGAGAGAGACAGAGTATGAACAGGGGAGGGGCAGAGAGGGAGATACAGAATCTGAAGCAGGCTCCAGGCCCTTAGATGTCAGCACAGAGTCCAACACAGGGCTCAAACCCACGAACCATGAGATCCTGACCTGAGTAGAAGTCAGATGCTTAACTGACTGAGCCACCCAGGCGTCCCCCCTCACAGGGTTTCAGGAAGTCAATCAGAGCTTCCTTGGAAGATCAAGGTTCCCATAGGAATGCTCTTTGCCTGGACTTTGGGAGGACGGCTCTTAGCATGCTGCCCTCCCTCGAACCCCAGTCTGAGGTCAACATTAACCACGAGAGGACCCAGAATTCGGCTCCGTCTCTCTCCACGTCATGGTCATACGGCTTTTTCTCCACACCAATAACCAGTTCTGACACCAACGGGGGCTTCTCCAATCCGGTTCGTTCTGACACTAACGACCTGGCATCAGTACAGGCCCCACAGGTCAAGGGTACCGTGCACAAGACTGCCGCCGGTGGCTTTCACACGCTGCTCCCAAGTCCCAGACTAGTACCTGGACTCCTGACCGGCCGGCTCTAAGCTGGTGGTCCCACGATCCCTCCTCGGGTCCCATGATTTGCTAGAACAGATCTCAAGACTTGGCAAAACACCGGGATGACTGTTTATCTTATTAAAGGATACAATTTGGGAAGAGCCAAGCGGAAGAGACTCAGAGTTGGGGGTGGGGGTGTTTGCTGCTTTGAGGTTGGTGGAGTTCCCTGCCCTCAGGGCTCCCCACCCTCTAGCACCACAGCAATTCACCAACCCACAAGGTCACGGAACCCCCTCACTTGGGGGTGTTTCATGGATGCCTCATTACCTAGACGCGGTGATCGGTGATCGCTGCCCTGGCCCACTCCCCAGAGGTCTAGTTCCAACCCTCTAATCACAGGGCTGTGGCCTCAGGCACCCAGCCCCCACCCTGAAGCTACCCCAGGGGCCGAGGAGGGCCCCCTCATTAGCATAAACTCAGGCGTGGCTGACCAGGGCACACTTAACCAAAGACACTCCCACCATTCAGGAAATTCCTGGGGTTCCAGAAGCTCTGGGCCGGGAACCTGGGACAACCGCCTGACTGTAGTACCACAGAGGAGGCCGAAGCAGCCAGATCCTGACAAGCCATCGGCCAACTGCTCTCCTAACTCGGGAGATTCGGTCTGCACCGCCTGGGCCACAGCCGCTTCGGCACCGGGGGGGAAGACCCGGGGGCTCCCACACCTGGAGAAGGCCCCAAAGAGTGTATCCCCTCCTTGGACCCAGGGTCCTTGCTGCAATGGCCTGTAAAAACCTCCCTCGCTTGTCTCTGGCAATCTCTTTCAAATGCCAGGAAATTGATTTTGTAAAGTTTGGGGGGAACGTTGAAATCTCTTGCCAACAGCTAAGAATTGTATTTAAGCTTCTCCGGCATGTCTGTGAGCATCCAATATTCTGGTAAAGTGGAAAACGGGCTGACCGCTCCCGCGACTATTGCCTGAGCTCCTAGTCAGGGCTTAGGTATTATTTTAGAGGTAAAGATTCTTCCTGACCTCCAAACTCCTCCTACATCTGCCCTGATGCCCTAACAATAGAGACAGCAGTCTAGTCCCAGCTGGCTCCTGTAAACTTATTTATGCTATGGTGCAAATGACTAATACTAGAAACTGGCTTTGGCAGGAGTAATTACAGCAGTCTGCCTAGTCCCATTAGGAAAGAAGGATCAGAAGCGGGGCAGGTGTGGGGCGTGGGAGACAAACATGCCTCATCTTCAGAATGTCTTGTGCTTCCTCCTCACCCAGTGGCTGAGGGGGTACCCGGAGAGGGCCCCAAATGGCTGGGTTCCTGCCCCACTCCCAGACTGGGGAGGGGTGTGCCCGTTGTAAATTCCACCCTGAGCAGGAAAGAATGATAGCAAGGATGGTTCAGATGGACCAAAAGCAGAAAGCCTTTCTGGAAGAGTCCATTGCCTTGGTCGGGTTTAGCGCACCCAATAGCATCTGTCTAGTTGCCACCTCTGGAATGGGGGGGCGCGTGGTGGCACCTGTGCCTCTGAAGGCCTGGCGGCCCTGCTGGCTCCACACGGAAGGGTCGGAAGGGTCGGTGGGCAGGCTGCTGTCACCACAGTCTCAGGAGGGTGCCGGGGACAGGGCTCAGGAGGCTGTCAGAGGCTGGCGTGGGGCAGACATTTCAGGGCACAGGAACAAAGACCAACCCCTAGGACCTAATGACAGCGCTGACAGACTGCAGGCTGGGGACCTTTCCCAAACACTTCCTCCTTGCGTGTACTCTGCTTTCTTAAATGGAAGGGAGACTCGGGAGCTGGCCATCACTTTTTGGACTTTCTCTTGGCCCTCGCGCTCCCAGTGACAACAGTTCCAGTTTTTCGGTCACTGCCTCTAGGACACACACAAATCAGGCCCCCGTTCCAGCCCACTGACTGGGAAAGCAAGAGTCCAGAGACCTGTGGATGAGAGGGGCAGCCTCTGGGACTGGGGACACCAGACCATCTCTTTCGGGGAGGTGGAAGGAAGGGCGCTCTGGCAGGGGCCGCGCGCTCATACCTGGGGCGGACAGACAGAGGTCTTGCCACTGGAAAAGCTCAGAGAAAACATCCGGGAGGGGGTGACGGCACGCGGGAAGCTCTGGGCAGCTTCTGGAAGAGCCATGCGAACATCTGGGAGCCCACCAGGAGCATCTGTTTACTCCGGCCCCTGAACAGCACAAACCCCATGCAGATGGAAAAAAAATCACAGAGCTCCAAAATCCTATGCTGGGCGGGGCGGGGGCGGGGAGACAATCCTGACCAGAGTACCGAGGGGGCGAGTCCAGCCGGTGACGGACTACAGTGAACAGAACCTCTGCTAGATTATCGTTTAACCACCAAACGCAGCAGGAAGGAGGAAGACAATGTGTAACCCGCCTGAGTTAACTGACTGCCAGGCGGGAGGTATTTGTTGGGCACCCCTGGTAAGGGGCAGGCCTGCCAGGCGCTGGGGCTGCCGCCGGGAAGAAGGCCAGTGCGCCCTGGCCTTCCAGAACGCCTGCTCCAGAGGGGCAAAGCTCCTACTAGGCTTATAGGCCGACAAGAGATCGCTGGAGGTCTGCGATGCGCTGTGATGAACACAGGTGAACACGTGAGGCCCCGGTTTCTACACCACTCGGGATCCTAAGGCCCCACTGACTTTCTTCCACGTTTGTGGCCACTCCCCAGTATGGTAATTTCTCGTTTCACCCGTTTTCCCCACGGGTCCGTAAGCCCCACTGCTACTCACATTTCCCCAGCACCGTCCCGCCCCCGGAGAGCCTTCACACCTTCCCTGGGGACTGAGTGAACCAGTTAGACAAAACCAGACACACAGTCTCTGGCTCCACAGGCCAACCTGAACTTTAGGCATCAAAATGCACCAGCAGGTCAATAATGAGAATTATCCCTCAATGGCGGGAAGGAAACGTGGGTAACTTTTCAAAATATTCTATTTCTCTGATTTTCCCATTTTCCTTTACTGGACATAAATTACTTTTCTGTTGCCTAAAATAATGTGTTAAAAAATCATTGTATAATTGTGGGTGTTATACCGGCATTATTGGGGAAACGTTAGGGCACTGTTATCCTGAGAGGGATGGTGTAACTCAGGGACTGGCTGGATTAAGTGTGTCCACGGGGCTCTGGCCTGAGGCGGCCTCATCCAGAAGCTTCCTTCACCCTTTCTGGACGAGGACAGCCACTGCCCTTACAGCCACCTCCCCGACTCACCCAGCCCGCCCAAGGCCCTTTCCTCTCTGCATCCCTGGGGCTTGGATCTGGAACCATCAACCAGAGAGCACTGCCGGGGTGGGGTAGTATGGATGGGTCTGAGCACAGGGCGGTGTTTGGATGACAAGTGGAGCATCCCGGGTGCACACAGGCCCGGGGCTGGGGCTATGCTGGCAGACAGGAAGGGCAAGCGAGGCCCGCGATGGCTCTGAGGCTGGAGCCTGGCGCTGGGCAAGAAAACTGTCTTCTCTTTTACTAAGCGTCGCCGAGGCTTGCCAGTCCGGCCCCTATTCAGATTTTGGAATCGGACTAGTCCATGTGAGCGTTCCATTCCTAGGAGTGCAATGCATAATGCGATAAAGATCATTCCACGTTGGGGGAGACTGTGGTATGTTTAGCTTGCCAAACTCTTTTCAGACTAATTAGGCATATCTGTCTGTCCGGGGGAAGTCATTTGACCTCTTCTTACCTTCTGTGCGGAGTTTGTGGTTTGTTTGGTTGGTTTTTGTCCCTGTTTTAATTGTTTGAGCTTTTGTCCCCCATATGGGGAAATGAGGGGAGGTTACCCTTTACCTTCCCCAAGGAGGAGGTAGGGCAGATGAGCAGATGTTCCCAGTGGCTCCCTTTGGTTGAAGCTTCCAAGTGCCCTCTCCCTGTTCTAGACCGAGGCCGAAGGTGCCCTGGCAGAAGCCCAACAGGCTGTAGGTTCAGCCTGAGGAAATGCCTTCAGGCTCCTTGGGAGTCGGCCACTTCCGGTTCAGCTGTCCAGCCCAGCCCGGCCCTCCTACAGGGATGCTCCTCCTGGTCAACCCCCTTGCAGACTAACAGCTTGCTTGGGTGGCTTTTGGTTTTTCTTCTGGATTCCACAGGCTCGGTTTTCCGCCCCAGGTCAAGGACGCAGTATTCCGGGCTCCTGCGGTGGTTAGCCAGACCTGACCTTGGGCCCCAGAACCAGCCGCAGGGCGACGGCACTGTAACCAGACCACAGATCCCCTCAGAACCACACGGATGTACACGTCCCCGGCTCTAGATCCGGCCAAACTAGGAACAGGCCCTTGGTGTCTTTCAAAGGCCACAAAGACCTCTGTGAACGCGGAGGGCCACTGGTGGCCACGAAAACCATCAGGCTGACCGGCTGCAACGTGTGGAAAGGGGGGAAACGCCCCCTGCCCCACTGAGCTCGGCTCTACCATCCTCGTCTCAAAAATGCCATAAGCCCATGTGCTCTGAGGCTGAAGCTTATTAGAGGGACATGATGGTGACAAACAGTATGTCTACAAGCAGTGGGAGGATCAATACAGACCCCAGGATGCATCACAGGACCCACACTACTGAGGCCCTTACACCAATCATGAGCTTTAAAAACAAAAACAAACAAAAGTCCCAACACTGACAATGAGGTCACAAATCGAGAGCACTGCCGATCTCTGGAGCAACACAGTGACATGGGACACCAGCTGGGCAGGCGCTGACCAGGCCAGACTCCACTCACCTCTGCTCACGGGAGGCCTCTAGCTGGTCCCAAGATGCCAGCCATTGAACCTCACCTGCTGTGTGTTCTGGGGGGCTGCTCCAGGGAATGTGGCCCCAGACCTGAGTTCCTATCAGTGATTTTCACCGTGAGAGCACAGCTAGACAACACATTTCCTCTGCCTCGTGTTTAAAGACATTCCGGTCTTGAATCACCAAAGCTGTCCTTGGAATCACCAGAAAACACAGGTTACCCGCCAGCCAAACATCTCCCCTCAAGGGAAAAGAGGGACTGCCGTTTCTTGAGTGCCTACTGCCTGTCCTGGAGACAGCAGCCCACAGCCTCGGGGACCAGCACAGGTCAAAGTCACCAGATACTCTGATCTTGTCTCTTTTGGGTAGTTTCTCTTATCACAAACATCTCTGGGGGGTCTTCCTGTCTCAAAAGGTTAAAAGTGTGGCTCTTGGGGTGCCTGGGTGGCTGAGTCAGTTAAATGTCCGACTTCGGCTCAGGTCACGATCGCACGGTTAGTGGGTTTGAGCCCCACGTCGGGCTCTGTGCTGACGGCTCAGAGCCTGGAGCCTGCTTCTAATACTGTGTCTCCCTCTCTCTCTGCCCCATTCCCACTTGTGTGCTGTCTCTGTCTCTCTCTCAAAAATAAATAAACACAAAAAAAGAAAAGTGTGGCTCTTGATCTCATGCTTTTGTCCCAAAACCAGCCACAAGCAGCAAAGACCGTCCAAGGAACAGCCAGAGGACTGACTCCAAAGCAGCTACAAAAATAATCAAGGTAAAACATTGGTTTTAGATCCTAACACGCAGGCACATGTTCACTGTACAACTCTTTGAAGGACTGTGCTTCACCATTTTCCTAGTAAAATACCGAAAGCAATTTAAAAACTAAAGGCAGGACAACACAGAGTTAACACTCGTAAGAGACGCAGAAAACCTTTCCTAAAGCAAGAGGCTTTGCAGATCCCTTGAACCCAAGAAGGCCGTGTCCCTTCACTGAGACCATTAACTTTGATTTCCAGGGTGATAAGAACAATGGCCCTCAACTGGGTACAGGGCATTCAGTAACTGATGGACAGTGGCTGTCACAGAAGGGAGGGTCAAGTGGAGCCCACTCGACAGGGGCACCCTTTGGAAGATGGGAGCCACTGAAAGAAAACCTCGGTGAGACAGCTCTGTAACGGCACCGACACGCGAGGGAAGCCGCATTAAGCAGATGGCAGGGGTGTAAAGCTTGCAGCAGAGACCACAAGGCTTGCAGGGGCCGGAGGGCAGTGAGCAGATTACAGCCTGATCCTCTGCCCTCAAAGAGCCCCTGACCCATTTCTCTGCGGGAGAGGAAACTGCCGTGGTCAACACAAGCAGAGGCTGTGGCCAACGCAAGCAGCTTCAGTAAGGACTCTATTTTTTTTTTTTCTGGAGGGGGCAGCCAATGGGAGCTGTGAAGAGTGACAAGGGGCATCAGAAGACACATGTGCACAAAACAGGGAGCCATGTGGTTAATGTGTCAACCACACACGCTTTCCTTCCACAAAAATAAAATCCAGCCCTCCCCCTACAGCATCCCCCAGCCTAGGTTCCGAAGAGCGAGGACTCTCATCCAGACAAGTCCCAGGCAGCCACACCGCAGCCAATCCCAAATCCACAGGTGTTTCAGGAAAGGTCACTGGGGGGTGGGGGTGGGGGATCTTTCGAGCCCCTGAACCTGGACACAAGGTAAAGAAAATGGATGGTGTCGGGAAGATGGCCCAGGATGAACAAACTGTGTCCCCTTACGGGAGGGAGGGATGAACAGGAAGGTCTGGGCTATCCTGGCCCGAACTTCGCCTTTTATGGTCAGTGGCCTCTCGGACAATGCAGGCAGAAACTACAGCCTGTCCTCCTGTGCCTAAATGATTCGAGCTGTTCTGAGACTCCTATATAGTGGGCTCCTTTTCGTGGGTCATGGAACCGGGGTTCGAGGTGCGGGGGGGGGTCTGTCTTTCCAACTGACCACCAGAGGCAGCCAGGGTTCCAGGGTCAATGTCAGCAGCGGCCCAAGAGGTGCCTCCCAGGCCCGCTGGCCAAGGGCAAGGGCTCGGGACAGGGTCTGGGGGAGACCCGGGATGGGCGGGGACGGTGAGGGCAACAGGTGACAAGCCGCGTCAGGAGGGAAGTTCTCCGCTCCGAGGCCGACAGCGGCCCAGGCGCCCCCAAGATCCGGCCGGCCCCCCGCGGCACTTACGCGCTCTTGGATCCACTGCTGGGCAGAAGCGAAACTTTCTGGGGCCCAGCGGAAGAGTGCGGTAGCGCGGTGTGAGCCGCCATGATACGCAGAGCCGCCGCAGGCGGGCGCGGACTACAATTCCCGGCACGCTCCGCAGGCCAACGCCTACAAGTCCCGTCGAACCCCACAGCAGAGGGGCGGGGACTAGGACTCCCGGCTAGCTGCGCGGCGCGGAGGTTTGCGATCCCGGCGCCGCGGTGGCACCGGCCCCCGGGGTTAAGCCTTTCTACCCCTCGCAGGCCCGTGTGTCCACAAATCATCGCTATCACCCTGTGGCTTTTGAGAACTTGAAATGTGGCTGGCTTGAGTTGAATAGTACATGGGCTGGGCTGTAAGTGCAAAATACACCTGACTTCCAAAGACTTCGTATGAAAAAACGAATGTGAAATAGCTTATTACTACTTTTATATTGATTGCATGTTGAGACGAGAATACTTTTGATAGGTTGGGCGGGGTAAATGAAAAGCGTTATGTGTCGCTGGACTTCCCAGATCCCCCTCACTTCTAAACACTGGGACCTATTTGGGGCGCCTGGGTGGCACAGCCGGTTGAGCATCCTACTTCAGCTTAGGTCATGATCTCTCAGTCTGTGAGTCCGAGCCCCACGTTGGGCTCTGTGTGACAGCTCAGAGGCTGGAGGCTGCTTCAGATTCTGTGTCTCCCACTCTCTCTCTGCTCCTCCCCCAATCACAGTCTGTCTGTCTGTCTGTCTCTCTCTCTCTCTCTCTCTTTCTGTGTCTCTCAAAAATGAATAAATGCTAAAAAGGAAAAAAAAAAAAAGAAAACCACAGGGACCTATTTGAACTCAGTGCTCAAAATGTATGTGTTAATGAATGAACATCTGCCCCACTCTGGGTCTGATTTTCTAAGTTCTATTTTCTATTTGTAAGTTGCAAGGCATTCCAAGGCTGGACTCAAGAGAACAACATGCATTCATTCACGATCTCTGCTCTGGATCCAAGACAAGAGAAGAGCACCTGGGGAACTTCAGCCTGCACTCCGTTATTTCCTAGTTCTGGGTGCACCACCCTTTCCTCTGCCTTAGCTCCCACCATTTAATCAAAAGCACCTTTCTACTTCACAGGACGTAGCTACTGGTGTCCAGTCAGGCGCCATGGCCCCAACATTGGCTGGGTGGGATAATACAGGAAAGGAAATAAATTTCCTACTTAAGTTTCGGGTTTTGTATGTCATTAGCCATCTTTTATAAATTAATTAGGTATACACAAATCGGTGATCAGATGGGTGGAGCAGTCAATCTGTGGGGATTGTAGGAAAGTGATTTCCATTCTTTCTGTTAAAAACTGTGAAAGGGGGAGGGAATAGTGGGTCAGTGGCCAGGGGAAAGTCATTGTTCCAACCACAGTCTGAACAGTTTTGTGACATACTGAGGGTAAGAGAGATTTTAATGTCAGATTTTAGTGCCACTTTTCCAGGACTATGATTTCACATCCTCAGGACTGTGACCCCATGTGATTGGGGCCATGACCCCACGTTTTCAGAACTATGGTGCCAATGAATGGATCATGACCCCATGTGCCAGAGGCCTTGACCCCATTTCTCCGAGATCATGACTACATGCTTGGGGCCATGTCCCCTCTTGATGAGGACTGTGAGCTTGCATCCTCAGGGCTGTGACACCTTGCACTCAGGTGCCAGACCCTGTGTCCTTTGAGCGAGGGCCCATCGTGCTGAGGCCTACGACCCCACACGATTGGGGCTATGGCCCCATATCCTGGGAGCTGTGACCTCTTGCCTCAGGCAGTGACGCCGCATGTTCGGGGCCATGAATGTTGGAGTGTGACATCTCTGAGCTCTGATGCCCTCCTTGGTCTAAGTGAGAAACAGAAACATCACAGGGTGGCTGTGAGTTGTGGAAATGTATGGGGTTGGTACAAAGCAGATCTCAGTAAAAAGTCAGTTTCCAGTCTCCTGTGCGTGTCTTCCATCAGGAGTTGTCTTCTGTGTGGGCACGGTAAACACTGAAAGCCCATGAGGGGCTCTGAGAGGTCCTGGAATGGCCTGCACACCCACTGAAATGGCGCCCATGTTAGTCTGCTCACGTGGCCATAACCAAGTCCTATGGGCCGAACATGGGGCGTCAGGTGGTGTAAATGCCTCCAGGCTAGAAGTCTACGATCAGGATGTCCACAGTGTTGACTCCTTCAGAGGCTGTGAGTGAACACCTGTCCCATGCCTTTCTCCTAACTTCTGGTTGCTGGCAATCTCTGGTGTCCTCAACTTGCAATAGTGTAATTCCAATCTTCACGTGGCATTCTCCCTTTGTCTGGGTCTCTGTCCAAATTTACCCCTTTGATAAGGCCACCAGTCATACTGGGTTATGGACCTGTCCTCACCCATATGACCTCACTTTAACTAATTACATATGCAGTGACCCTCTTTCCAGATAAGGTCATATTCAGAGGTACCGGGAATTAGGACTTGAACACAAGAATTTGGTGGGGAGGAGGAGGAGGACACAGTTCAACTCATAATGTGCACGAAACTATAGATTTGTATCCCCTAAGAACGTCACAGAAATGCAACTCATGAAATGATAGACCCATAGGCTTCATTTTTTAATCACAGGACGGGATCTTAGAGATCACTGAGTTTAAACCTCTCCAGTTGAGTTGAATAGATTAGGAGAGGAAGTGACTTGCCGAGGATCCAGTCAGAACAGTAGATGTGATTTCCTATTAAGGCCAATATTTGTGGGTTTCCTCTAGTTGTTGAATAAACAAGATGCTTTGAGGGGCGCCTGGGTGGCTCAGTTGGTTAAGGGTCTGACTTCAGCTCAGGTCATGAGCTCATGGGTTGTGGGTTCGAGCCCCATGTAAGGCTCTGTGCTGACAAATCAGAGCCTGAAGCCTACTTTGGATTCTATGTTTCCCTCTCTCTCTGCCCGTCCCCTGTTCATGCTCTGTCTTGCTCTCAAAAATAAATAAACATTGAAAAAAATTTAAATAAAGATGCTGTGAAAAATTAGTAATGTTCACTGTTTTTTTTTTAAACTCACATTATTCTTATTGTTGGAAAAAATCAGATGCTGTTGAACCAATTGTAACCAAAGTGGGGTGGGGGCAGATACGGGTGGGTACTTCCTTCCCCAAACTCCCAAGTTCATTGCAAAGTGCCTTGGCATAGTTTTAACGTGACGTGTTTAAGGCGTACCTTCTCAGTTGTGTGGACAATCGAACCATGTAATTTTCTCTGAGTCAAGAAGGTTAAGTCATCTGGAAAAAGAGCCACCAATTCCCTGGGACTAGAGAAATCCTATAGAAATCTTTCTCCAAATAAGAATGACCAGAGGTTGACCAACTGGAGAGTGGTCGTAATTCATCTTTGCAGTCTTATGCCCCTAACATGGGCTTCTGGCTGCCTTCACACAGAGCAGGCTGTACACATGTGGCCAGGGACATCCTGTAGGTCTGCATACCTCCACTTACCCTCTGGCCCCACCTCTAATCCTTGTCACCACCCAGTTCTCCATGCCCATCCATTGCCCATATCTTCTCTCTAACCATGAGTGATGCTCAGGTCTGATTTTCTGAAATGGTCAAAGTCAAGGAACTAGGCTTTCATTGTCCTCCTTTCGGGCCTCTGACCACACTTTCTCTTGTGGAGGAGCTGGGAGTGTGAGTGTATAGTGGGGTGGCGGTGGGGGGAGGGGGGTTGGTTAAAACCACCCTACACCTAAGATCTGAGCTGGCCCCAAAATGGAGAGGGTAGCTCAGGATAACCCTTCTTCCTCTTCCCAAACTTCCCTCAAACCTGCAAAGTATCTCCCACCAAGTTTTCAGGAGGCTGCAAATTCCCAGCAGGAAGTATAGCATTCCTTCTGATTGAAGGGCTAATCTCTGAAAAGTCCTTGTTCTAACACAGCAGGTCGTGAAATAGGGGGAAAAAAAAACACCTTGGACTTAAAGACAGCCCAGGGGAGAGACAGGGACGGAAAACTGAGCTGTGGGGCACTCGAGACACACTTGGCCTCCTGGAAACGTTTGCCTAAGGCCTAAATGGAACAAATTTCCCACCATTCTGACCCACACAAGGCTTGTTCCACACTTTACCTCCAATCCTCTTCCTATATCCCTCCCTTCACGCTGAATCCTAACCTAGATACCCCAGAAGCAGAGAACTTTTAGGAATCTTATATAAGGATCTAAGTAGAACTAAGGGGAACACAGGCAGGGATGAGTCCATACGTGCTAATCTTTTATTTGTGCACATGATAAAATGATCCTTTCTGTCTTTATGAGATGATTACAGTCGTAATTCCTATTTGGAGCTGAATCATTGGCAAAGCAAGTGCTTTTACACATATGACCTCATGTGCATCTCCGTTGTGTGAACAGAGTCTGTCTTTGTGTTGTTGGCATTTGTACAGCTTTACAGATGAGGACACCTAGGGTCTGAGAGGCCCAAGGTCACAGTGTTTCAGTAAAGGACCTTAGATTTGGGGTTTGGGTCCAAGGCTCACATTCCCAGAGCCTTCTCGATCTACTTTGGAATCTGTCCTGCCGGTCTGTCCAGACTCATGGGCCTCTTTGTTCCTTCACCAGTAGGTTTTACAAATGAAAGCTGTCAGTTCAGCAAACCAGGCGATGTCTGGGCTGATGGGCCATAAGGAAGAGCTCCCGGGAAGCCATTGGGCAGCGCCTGGTGGTGACCAGAAGGTGTAATGTAAGCAAGTGTGGAAAGAGAGAACAGAAGTAGAAAAAAGCCAGAAAGATGGTCTCCTATCCACCTACTCAACCAACAACCATAAACACTGCAGGGCGTCGAGGAAGGTTCTAGATCTGCAACATGTGGCTTGTGCTCTTGAGGAACTTCCATCCTGGCTGCGGTCATCCGAGGTCTGGGGTTGCCCTGGGCTTGAAGTTCCTATTCAGAGACCAGCAAGGTTCCGCCCTTCCGGGTGTGGTCCGCGAGAGTGGGGTGGTGGAGATGCCGGGGAGACGTCTTCCCTAGGAATCACTGTAGATTTTTTTACTCTCCAGGAGCAGCAGGACGTCTGCAGCCCTGGATCCGGGGCAAATTTTATTGACTCAGAGGGGAAGGGACAGGCCCACAAGATCGTAGCTGTGTGGTTCAGTGGGTTGAGGGAGGAGACAACAGGAGGTTGTGGCAAATGGAGTGTGTGGTCAAGCTACGCCGAGCACGGCCACTGGTGTGCAGCGCTCTGTTTTGTTTTTAGCACTGTTGCCCAAAGGCTCCTTTTCTGATTGGGTGTCTTCCCATCACACCTCTGTTTCCCCCTGCCTCTTACCTCGGATTCCCAAGGACCTAAATTAGGAGAAGACACTCTACTCTCTACCCTCAGGGATGACGAAACATCATGAGAAAGGTAAGAAGGCGGACACGAGCGTATTTAGTGAAGCAATCTCTGGGGTATAGCTGAATGTGTCGGAAGAAACACTTGGTTGAACATCTTTGGAGGTGAAGGGGGGGATGGAATGAGGAGCAAATGAGGCGAATATCTGTAGTGAAGACCCCCCCCCCGCCTGCCTTCTAGGAAGAGTGGCATTAAGACCACGCTGCATTGGTTTTGGGGGATGTGAGCTGGAATCCTCTACCCTTCTCCTCCCAGGGCTCAGTCTACCCTCTGAATAAAGGTCTAACAAAACTTTAATAATATTAGTTTGAAGGGGGTGCTGAATGATTACCCTGATCAGAAGGCCGTAGGCTTAACTCTCAGCCACAACTACCTCATTGCCTCTTTCCTTTTGCTGTTTCTTCTGTCCATGGTGAGTGGTGTCCCCACCTATTAGCTGGCCAGTTCATCAGAGCTTTAGCCCTTCGCTGGTGCACCACCCAGTCCTCTCCAGCAGGTGTTACTGGCGAGTTCTTAAAACTAGACCCTCAGTCTTCCCCAGCCAGGTAAAATGCCTCCAAGTCTGGCCACCCAATTGCAAATACATCATTGAACCTGCAGCCGGAGCTGAAGAGGTGAATACTTTACATGCGCTCTGAGCTGCAGCCCAGGATTGTTTTTAGTAGCTACTTTATTCAACAAGTATATATTCTGTGCTTCCTGTGTGCCAAGTCCTGCTGTGGGGACCGTGGAAGACACTGGAATTCAAGGAGTGACAGCCAAGGGTACCTAACTGGGGTGTGCATCAGAATCACCTGGAAAGCCCCACTCCCGAGCTAAATCAGGTTCACGGATCGGGACCAGGTCTGTTGGTATGGAAAGGTTAGAAGGTGGCTTTTATCTAGGTCCTTGAATGTGCAGCTATGGGACAGTGGAGGGGCCAGGTATGTGTGCTGCTTACTAAAAATCAAGGTCAAGTTATAGCCATTGGCACGGAGAGGAATGATCATGGTGCTCTGAGAGTATAGACTAGGGAAGAAAGGTTAATATCTATAAACTAGAAGCCTGGGGCAAGAAAGGTAGACCATGTCTTGCAGGCACGGGGCCCCCAAAATACATACATTAGAAGAATAATGACAGCTGTCATTCTTTGCTCCCACTCATGCACAGCGATAGAACACTAGGGCCCATGCCTAGCAGGCTGGAAGACCAGGTTCCTGCCCTCCGGCAGTTTTCAGTCTGTGCAAGTGTAACTGTGACACATGGTGCGCAGCGACAAAACTATTTTAGAGGGGACAAACAGAGTGGCATGGCACCCCAGAGAGTGTTCTTTTGACTTATAGAAAGGGGAGGGCTTCCTAAGGAGCTGGGCTTTCAGCTGGGGCCAGGAACCATGTGATGGAGACCCAGAGGAGACTGGGAGAAGGGTGTCTGGGAAAGGGCCTGTGGTCTCTTGTGGCTGGACCCCGAGCTACATGGCGGTGATGGCAGAGGGTGGAATATGAATGGGAAAGCTTGTTGGCGCCAGCTTGCAGGGGCCCGGAAAGACTTGCTGAAGTGTTGGGGCTCCAGCTGCATGGAATGAAGAGCCACTGAGGGCTTTGAAGCACCCTGGTGTCCATTCAGAGCATACTTGGTGGGGAAAGAGATGAGCAACAGGAAGATGGGAGGAAGTGAGGTCATCTGGGGTTGGAACCACGGGCAAGGACAACTCTGAAGGACGTGGGGGGGAGGCAGAGTCAACAGGACTTGGCTGTGGGGGTGGAGGGAGGGGAAGGGCAAAACTCAGAGATGACTCAGGTTTGGAACGGGGGTTGCCAGGGACAGCTGGTGTCATCCACCAAGCCGGTGGGGGACATTTTGGGTGGACAGGGCTGAATCTGCAGTGTCAGCTCAATATCTGTCCTAAGAGGAGGAGATGTTGCGAGAAGCTTCACCCTGGATGCCTTGGCCAAGGTGGGTATTGATTTATATGGACATTCAGAGCGCGGTTCTTGGCGTTTGGCGGTAGCAATGGTATCTTGTCATCTTTACGTCCCTCGAGTAAATGCTTCGTGCAGAAGTGGCACTCACTGCATGCGTTCCTTCCACCCAAGATTTAGGGACCAAATATACAGGTGCCAGCTCACGTGGAAGATGCTGGAACTATGCCATGAAACATGCCTCCCGTCTAGCTGTGTGTTTTCAGAATCCACATTGCATTCTGACTATGCTTATTCAAGGATGTGCTTACATTGGCCCTGCAGATGATCCCGTCCAGCAGTCCCTGAGGACTGAACAGAGTCAACCCCTCCAGAACCAGCTGGCACAACCATCCAGTCACGCAGGGGGCACACCGTCTCACCAGCAGCCTGCCTCTGCACATTGTCAACTGCATTGAGTCTAGGATCCTCATAAAGTCGTGAAAGAGCCTTATTTCTGGGAATCCTTCTGAGTCTCAGAGACTTCTGAACTGAGCGATGTCTCAATGAACGTATTAATGAAGTCCGAATCCACGGAATGTTTCTGTGGGTGGCAGTGTAACATTTCCAGGTGGGAGCCACTTTCTGCGGAAGAGGGGACATGCAGGACCTGGCGGTGGGAGGTACTGCTCTCGCTCCCGTCCCCGTGGCCGTGACAGTCCCTGCAGTACCCTGCACGATGCTCCTTCCTGCACCACCAAACTCTCTTTTTAAAATTTTTTTCTTTTTTCTCTAATGTTTTATTTATTTTTGAGAGAGAGAGAGAGAGAGAGAGAGAGACAGCACAAGCAGGGGAGGGTCAGAGAGAGAGGGAGACACAGAATCTGAAGCAGACTCCAGGGTCTGAGCTAGCTGTCAGCACAGAGCCCGATGCAGGGCTTGAACCCATGAACTGTGAGATCATGACCTGAGCTGAAGCCTGACGCTCAACTGACTGAGCCACCCAGGTGCCCTCAAAATTCCCTTTCAAAAGAAGGAGGCGCCCTCGTTGTTGTAGGTGCCCAGGGGGTGAGGAGGAACACTGGACGCCGGCTGCCGGCAGAGCCAGAAGTGCCGGAACAGACTTTTGAGATGCCTGCGGAACTTGATCCCAACAAACACGTAGAGCACCGGGTTGAAGCAGCAGTGGGAGAAGGCGACATTGCGGCAGATGAGCAAGGCGCAATCCAGCTGCTGGCTGAACTTGCAGCTCTGGGTGACCCTGAGTTTCACCAATGTCTGTAGAAACAGGATCAGGTTGTAGGGAGCCCAGCTGAGGAAGTAGGCTGCCACGATGGTGAAGATGAGCCGGACTGTCCGGTGGTGCCGTTTGGACCTGGAGCGGAACAGGGTCTTGAGAATCTCCACATAGCAGAACAGGATGACCCCGATGGAGAGCAGGAAGATGATGTTGTGCTGGTAGACGGAGGCTAGGAACCACCTGAGTTCCGAATAGTTACAGCCGTCATGAGAGACCTTGTGGAAGGCGGTATCGGTGACGGAAGACAGGATGCTGATTGTCCACACGGCTGTGGTCACCAGCACGCGGCACCGGAGGGTGTGGACGCGCAGGGACGAGAGGGGACTCACCACCGACAGGTAGCGGTGGACCGTCATGATGGTTAAGAATAAGATGCTGCTGTAGAGGCTGATGGAGAAGATCATGTTGAAGAGCTTGCAGAGGAAGTCCCCCAGCACCCAGTCCCAGTGGTACCCCACGGCCCACACCGGCAACAAGCTGGAAAATGCCAGGTCTGAGAGGCACAGGTTGAGGATGAAGACGTTGGTGAGCGATTCCAGGCTCTCGTACTTCACCAGGACCCACAACACCAGGCTGTTGCCCACCAGGCTGAGGAAGAACACCAGCAAGTACAGGACGGTGGTGTAGAAGGCGGCAAAGGCGAAGTTCTCAGTCTCACACAGAAAGCTCTGCTCATCATACTCAAAAAGAGTGGTGGACTCTGGGGTGCTTGAGGGCTCCATCTCCACACAGAGAGCATCTGAAATGATAGAGATGCGGAGTTTCAAGCCACGTGGTTAGGCTAGGATTGATAGGACCCATATTATTAAAAAAAAAAAAAAGTGTGGTCCAAGGGCACCTGGGTGGCTCAGTTGGTTGAGCATCTGACTTCAGCTCTGGTCTTGATCTCGAAGTTTGTGGTTTGAGCCCTGCCTTAGGCTCTGTGCTGACAGCTCGGAGCCTGGAACCTGCTTCGGATTCTGTGTGTCCCTCTCTCTCTGCACTTACTCTGCTTATGCTCTGTGTGTGTCTCTCTCTCAAAAATCAATAAAAACATAAAAAAAGAAGAGTGTGGTCCATGGTCCGCCCATCGTGAACTATTTGTAATGAGACTAAGAACTTTTGCCGGAACATGAAGTCACTAAGCAAACTGTACAGTTTGTGAGCACTCTTTTTCTCTTAGCAAGGCTCCCTTGATGGAAGATGTGGTGCATTCACTCAAGTTCATTTACTCTGTCATAAGGCCCCTTTCTCCTGAAGCCTGGCATTTGAGTAGCACTAAGCTAGACCAGTCCTCCAGTAGGTGTATGAGAAAGAGCCGTGGAACCAGATTCCAAGAACTGAGGTCAAATTTGGGCCCCGTTACTGTATTTCTGCACAAGCGACCTAACCTTCCTGAACCTAAGGTCCTCAAGTATAAAACAGGGCTAACGACCCCCATGTTGTTTCTTTATTTATTGACCAAATATCTAAGTGAGCATTTACTCTGCCTGCCTGCCTTCCTCCCTCAATCCCTCCCTTCCTTTCTTTCTTCCTCTGCTCCCTCTTCTCCTTCCTTCTATAAATCCTGAAGGCGGGATTGTCTCAGGAGACTTGCTGTCTCTTGGAATAGGTCTGAACACAGAGGAGCAAACATCGATCTCTCATGTGAACTCAGGTAGGAAATAATTTCAAGACTACAATGAACGTTGAGACTCTGGGAGACCAAATCATCATAACACGGATGTTCTGTGAAAGAAAGTATACGCAGTGTCCTCGAAGGGCCAAAGGAGCCACGAGGCAAAAAAAAAAAAAGGCTGATATGTCCAGTTTGCCAAGAAATGTTTTATTAAAGGGGCTTACGGACAGGACAGAAGTATGTTTTGGATGACTGCGAGGTGAGTAGATCTCTGCACCCCAACTCTCATAAGACCTGATTTTATAGCCCTAGAGGCTGAGGAGAACATCTTGGGAGACCGCCAGGAGGAAATGTTTGAGAATAGCTGTGTGTCATAGTCTTTTCTTCCTTTAATTTTTTAAATGTTTTATTTATTTTTGGGAGAGAGAGAGAGAGAGAGAGAGAGAGAGAGAGACAATATGAGCAGGGGAGGGTCAGAGAGAGAGGGAGACACAGAATCTGAAGCAGGCTCCAGGCTCTGAGCTGTCAGCACAGAGCCCGATGTGGGGCTCAAACCCACGAACCATGAGATCATGACCTGGGCCGAAGCCAGATTTTCAAACGACCGAGTCACCCAGGCGCCCCTTGTCATGGTGTGGGAGGGGGGTGGAGGGGGTGTGTGGCGGGGGAACTGTGCTCAAGAAAACTCCAGGTCTCAGAGTGGTCACCATGGCAGATTTGTCCAAGATGGCGTCAGGCTGGTTGACACCCTCGATAACAGAGAGGATTAACTCTCAGAGAAGAAAGCTGCCTCATTCAGGAGTTTCTTTTCCCACAGAACTTCCTATATAGGCAAACAAGTGGAAATAACCTAAGTATCCAGTCGGAAGGGAGTAGCTAAGAAAACTGCATGGAGTCACATTGATTCAATGTGTTATTGGGGTTTTGGAAACAGGGAGACTAGAAGGCCAAGGAGAAGAAAGGGAATTGAAGACCCAGAACTCTCGTGGAAAGAGGTGAGGGAAGCTTTGAGAAGGAAGACGGGAGACTGGGCGAGCGGCTGCCTGTCCCTCGTAAGAGCCTCCTCATCACCTGGCACAGGCTGCTCATCTGCTCTCTCCCTGCTGTGACTGTCCGCAGGGCATGGCCACCCCAACGTCACAGAAGACACTGAGGCTCAGACCTGTGAAATGACCTTCTCCGTGGTAATGAAGCCAGGAAAGCCGGAGCCAGACCTAGGCTCTCCCACCTTGCATTTGAAGATGGTAGTCCAAGTTTCTCGCCTAGTTAGGGATGGGAGGAGTGATAAAGTGATAAACAAAAATGTGTCCTATTTTAGGTAAAGTCAGGTCATGTCTCCAAACATCTAAGGGAAATGGTTGAAACTATTACATACGGTTGGTTGCTTTTGTGCTTTTTAGCTTTTTTAGCTAAAATTGATCCCCCAAACCTTCCTGCGGGCCCTGCTGAGTTACTAAAAGGTGGTCAACACTGGAAGGGACCGGCCATCTGAAAAAGGAGAACCACTGAATGGTAGGATTCCTGCTTTTGTGGCTTTGGCCTTGGGGCAAGACCTGGTCATGAGGGGCAGCCTAATTTCTAGTAGCAAAGTCACCATATTTTGGTCTTAAAAAACCAGAGGGCTGAGGTTAGGGCAACCACAGCCACTGGAGAGGGGACCAGGGGACATCGCAGAGAGGAAAGGGCTAGAGACACATACAGCTGGTGGCTTTTGTATTCTTGAGATGCCTGAAGAGGAATACATAGACTTTTCTTATGTTATGTTTCCTGTCCCCTCGTGCTTCTTATTTTCACAGTATTTGTGGCTTTTCATTTTTCTGACTGGAATAATAAGGATTTCTTATTATTTCTTGTGGATTTTAAGAGCACTTCTCATTCTTGTCAGCCCATTTTGCTTTTTCTTTCTTTCTTTTTAAAATTTATTTATTTAGGGGTGGCTCAGTGGGTTGATTGACCTCAATTCAGGTTATGATCTCGTGGTTCGTGAGTTCAAGCCCCACATCAGGGCTGGCTGCTGTCAGTGTAGAGCTCGCTTCGGATCCTCTGTCCCCACGTCTCTCTGCCCCTCCCCTGTTTGTGCTCTCTCAAAAATAAATAAACACTAAAAATAGAACACTAAAGTTTATTTATTTAATTGAGAGAGAGAGAGGGAGAGAGAATGTGTAAGCAGTGGAGGGGCAGAGAGAGAGGGAGAGAGAGAATCCCAAGCAGGCTTCCCGCTGTCAGTGCAGAGCTCGATGCGGGGCCCAATCTCGCAACAGTGAGATCATGACCTGGACCAAAATTGAGAGTTGGAGGCATAACCAACTGAGCCACCCAGGCATCCAACCCATGGTGTTTTTTAGCTCTTCATTCTGTCCATTTCATTTTTTTTTTTTGACATTTAGAAAGTAGGAGCTTACATCTGATTCAGTCCACAGTGCTTGATGACCTGTGATGTAGGGCAGGCCCCGTGGGAGTTGCTGGATTCTGGGGTGGAAACACAACTAATAAATAGTCTCTATCTGCAAGAGGCTTGTAGTTTAGAATGACATTAGACATCGTACAAAAGTCTGGGACTTCCTGTCGCGTGACTAGTTGGAGGTGCATGCAGTTGGGGACAGGAGCCTTGTACGCACCCCTCATACCGTACAGGTGATCCCCAAGTCCGCTGCTTGCCTGTTGTCATCCCCTGACCCAGGCCCATTGGAGGTCGGCCCGTCTTCTTAACCGGCTGCATGGTTGGAAGTTTCTCAAAATGAAATGGCTTCTTCTGACAAAGGAGGTACCTCGTCCCTCTTTTAATTTAGTAAAAACAAGTAGCTTTACAAACTCAGCATCCTCACATCTCTCGTGACTACAGAAGAAAGCGCTGGAGAGATGGGGTGGCCTCTGGGGCTGATGAAATGTGTGGAATCACTGAAGCAGAAGAGTCACACATCTCTCTCCTTGTCATGGAATTCACATTTTCTGCTCAACTCTCCAGAATCAAGGAAGTCCTCAGGCTGGTCTGGGATGACAGGGAGCCAGTGCCCGAACTGCTCCATGTCCATCTCTCCCACCTCGCCTCGCCTTTTCCTGATCTGTGGTCCTGACTCCTGTGGCTTGAATGGGTTCGTAAGAGAACTTTCCAGTTCCTGTTCTGCCAGGTTGCCAAGTACTGAATTATTTACTATGGAGAAGATAATGTAAGTGGGCTTCACGTCTCAGGAATGGTTGAGTAAGCTCTGGTGAACTATACATAAACCCTGGAACAAAAACTAAAACCGAACCCCCAAACCTTCCTGCGGGCCCTGCTGAGTTACCAAAAGATGGTCAACACTGGAAGGGACCGGTCATCCGAAAAAGGAGAACTGCTGAATAGTGGGATTCCTACTTTTATAGCTTTGGCTTTGGGGCAGGACCTGGTCATGAGGGGGAGCTGAAATTTCAGTAGCAAAGTCACCATATTTTGGTCTTAAAAAACCAGAGGGCTGAGGTTAGGGCAACCACAGCTCCTGGAGAGGGGGCCAGGGGACATCGCAGAGAGGAAAGGGCTGGAGAGTGAGAATCCCCAAATCTGTGTGTGTGCTCTGCCCAAATGTTTGGCCATCCTCTGAGCCATGAATGCCCACCAGGAAAGAAGGAGGCACTGAACTGAAATGGACCCGCTGCTCACTTTAGGGGAGGCAGAGTTTAGAATCTGAGCTGGCCATGTTAATTGCATGCGAAAACCAACATGTAAAACAATCAATACTTTTCCGAAGAATCTGGTCTGCAGAGCATGACCTCCAGGCTGAGGAGGCTATGGTACCACACGCAGCACACGGAGAAGTAGCAGAACACGGCCCCTCCTCAAAAGATGAGCCTATCGGGGCGCCTGGGTGGCTCAGTTGGTTAAGCATCCGACTTTGGCTCAGGTCATGATCTTGTGGTTCATGGGTTCAAGCCCCACATCAGGCTCACTGCTGTCCTTGCAGAGCCTGCTTCGGATCCTCTGTCCCCCTCTCTGTGCCCCTCCCCCACTTGTGCTCTCCCCAAAATAAAATAAACATTAAAAAAAGATAATGACGATCAAGAAACTGTTCTGGAGATGCCCCAGATATTAGAATCTACACATATGCATGGGAATGCAACTCTTTTCACTGTGCTCAAGGGACTAAAGGAAAATATATCCCTAATGAATGGACAGGTAAATCTCAGCATAGAAAGATAAAAATCTATGAAAGACTCAAAAGGAAGTAGAAACCAATAACCATAAGATATCTGGAAAAACCAAAATAGTTTGGAAGAACATACTTATTTTTAAAAAATTTTTTAATGTTTTAATTTATTTGAGAGAGAAAGAGAGGGAGCATGAGCAGGGGAGGGGCAGAGAGAGAAGGAGATATAGAATCTGAAGCAGGCTCCAGGCTCTGGGCTGTCAACACAGAGCCCAACTAGGGGCTTGAACTCATGAACTGTGAGATCATGACCTGAGCCGAAGTCGGATGCTTAACTGAAGGAGCCACTCAGGCATCCCCTAAAGCAACATACTTCTAAAGAATCTGAGTCAAAGAAGAATTCACAGGCAAACTGGAAAAGTTGAAACTGAATAGTAAGGAAAAATGGCACATGTTAAAACTCATGGCACGCAATTAAAGCATACTTAGAGAGAAAAGTATACCTTTAAATGCTTCGATTAGAAAGAAAAGAGGCCTAAAATTAAGGCTCTAAAATCAATGACTCAGAAGCTAGGGGGGAAAAAAGAGCAAATTAAACCCAAAGAAAGTAGAAGAAATCAAATAAAGATAAAAGAAGAAATAAAGAAATAGGGAATAAAATCAAAACGCACAAAACCAAAACTGGTTGCTTGAAAAAACTTTTTTGGAAATGTAATAAAACTCTAACTACATTGAGAGCAAAATGAAAGGACACAAATTCTGAATAACAGGAATGAAAGGGTGGTAACTGCTACAGATCTTACCAGCTTTAAATGACTAACAAAGAACTATCATGATTCACTTCATGTTAGATTCAACAACTTACATAAAATGGACACATTTCTTAAAACTTCAACCTACCAAAGCTGGCATGAAGTGATACGGCAAATCTGAAAAGTCCTACCTTTATGAGAGAAATTTAATTCACTATTAATAAAAACTTTCCCACAAGGAGAACTCCAGAACTAGACGATTTGTTTCATATATTCTGTCAAACATTTAAGGAAGCGATAACACCAATCTTTTACAAATGATCTGAGATACGGAGTGGAATATTTCTCAGATGTTTCATAAGAACACCATAACCCTGATGGCAAAACCAGGCAAAAACAGCACAATCACGAAAACTACAGACCAATATCCCTCATGAACGTAAACACAAAAATCCTTATCCAAATATTAGCACACCAAACCCAGCAGTATACTAACATTTTTTTTTTAGTTTATTTTTGAGACAGAGAGAGAACAGGGGAGGAGCAGAGAGAGAGGGAGACACAGAATCTGAAGCAGGCTCCAGGCTCTGAGCCATCAGCACAGAACCCCATGCGGGGCCTGAAGCCACAAATCGTGAGATCATGACCTGAGCCGAAGTCGGAGGCTTAACCGACTGAGCCACCAAGCACCCCAAATCCAGCAATATATTTTAAAAGGCTAATATGTCAAGACCAAGTGGTATTTATCCCAGAAACATGAGGACAGTTTGATGTTTGACAAATCAAGCCACTTAAATCCCCGTATTAATGGACAAAAACTACATGTCACTTTTGATCAATGCAGAGAAGTATTTGCCCAAACTCAATACCCGTTCGTGATGTCAACTCTCACCAAATCAGAAATTAAAGGGATATTGAACATCTCTAAAAGCCATCCCACTTTCCCGTTGGTTATTCATTCATTGACTCACAGTGTCACAGGTGCTTCTGGTCTGGGCTTGCGAGGTCTTGGGGATACAAGGGATATTGGGGCCAAACCCCAGACCTCTCCAGGTTACTTTCTAGAAGCCCAATTCCCTTTTGCCTGTCACTGCTCTTCCTCCCTGTCTCCGCCTCAACTCCAAGAGAGCAAATGTAGCTCTCCAGCCCACCGTATAATCTGGACAAAGAAACCCAGGTCGAAGTCATCCAACCACCAATAATAATAATGCCTGGCCTAAAGGCTTGGAACTAGATAATCCCCATACTTTCTTCAGCAGAAGGAAAAGAAAAACAGGTACAAGGCAGGTCTACTCAAAGTAGACAGGCTGTAAATACACCAGGTTGTTAGCGATGCAGATTTGGGGGAATCCTCGCAAGGGCTCAGGCCTCCCCGTATTTACCAGCTCTCCAGTTGGTTCCAATGCGCACCTGGAATTTAAGAACCCATGGTACAAGCTAGTAACATTAGAGGAAAACATAAATTAGAAACATAAAGGAACCCACCTATATCTACACCTCCTTACATGAGTCTTGAGGCAGAAATGATGCTTTCCTGTTGCACGTTATGTTCCAAGAAACTGAAACAGCTGCCCTGGCCAGAAGCTAGAGGAAGGTTGGAGAAGTTGTGCAGCCTCCAAGGGAGGCAGGGAGCCTCGGCTAATCCCACCCCTCTCACTTCCTAGCTTCGCAGCTTGACCTGTTCCCAACCTCCCTACTCCCAACCAAGACCGCACGTCAGAACCTGGCCCCATCACCGGTCACCCAACGTGCCTCCAAAGGCAGTTGGGGTGGACAACGTTGGGTCACCTGAGCCCCTGGATCCCACTGAGAATAAAGCCAGGTAATTTCGGAGGTGGAAGGGACCTTAAAGGATACATTTTTAAAAAGTTCTATCTGTATTTTAGCCAAAATTATATTTTGTTAATATACCAGTTATGTATGATGACGATGATGATTGTAAGTTGAGATAAAATTCATGTAACATAAAATTTACTACTATATTTATTTAAAAATGTTTTTACATTTATTTATTTTTGAGAGACAGAGTGAGACAGAGCACAAGCAGGGGAGGAGCAGAGAGAGAAGGAGACAGAGAATCTGAAGCAGGCTCCAGGCTCAACCCCATGAACTGTGAGATCATGACCTGAGCCAAAGTCAGTCATTCAACTGACTGAGCCATCCAGGTGTCCCTAAAATTTACCATTTTAAATGGCAGGATTGAGTCGTTTGCAGCCTATTTCACTATATTTACAAGCCATCATTGCTGTCCAGTTCTGGAACATTTCTAGAGCCCCCAAAAGAAATCTCGTACTTGTTAGTGGTGAATCCTGTTCCCCACTTTCCTCTGTCTCCTGGCAAACCACTAATCTACCGTCTGTCTTTACCGTTTGGTCTGGTCCTGACGTCTCATCTAAGTGAAATCATACAATATGTGACCTTCGGTGACTGGCCTCTTTCACTTAGTATAATGTTTTGAAGGTCCATCCATACCATGGCACGAATCACTACTTCATTCTATTCTATGGTTGAATACTATCCCATTGCGTGGATAAACCACATTTCTTTGGCCCATTCATCAGTTGGAGGACATTTGGGCTGTTCCCACTTTTTGGCTGTTATGAGCAATGCTGTTCTGAACATTCATGTACAGGTTTTTGTGTGGACGTATATTTTAAGCTCTCTTGAGTTTGTACCCAAGAGTGAAAGTGTTGGGTGGTAGGATAACTCTCATGTTTCACTTTTTGAGGAACTATCAGCCTGTTTTCCACAGACCTGCACCATTTTACTGTCCCACCAGTAGTAATGCACGAGGGTGCCAGTTTTTCCATATCTTCACCCGCACTGGCTAGTTTTCTTTTTTTAAATGATAGAATATGAAATGGTAGCTCACCATGATTTTGATTTATGTTTCTTAAGTGGATAACAATGTTAAGTATTTTATCATGTTCTCATTGGTCAGGTGGATATCTCTTTGAGAAGTATCTATTCAGAACCTTTGCCTCTTTGGAGGGTGCCTGGGTGGCTCAGTTGGTTGAGCATCTGACTTCGGCTCAGGTCATGATCTCGCAGTTTGTGGGTTTAAGCCCTGTGTTCGGCTGACAGCTGGGAGTCTGGAGCCTGCTTCGGATTCTCTGTCTTTGTTTCTCTCTGCCCCTCCCCTCTTGGGTGCGCACTCTCTTTCTCTTCCTCTCTATTTCTTTCAAAAATAAATAAATAAACATTAAAAACCAGAAGCTTTGCCTTTTAAAAAATATTTATTTATTTTGAGAGCGAGAGAGAGCTCGGGCATGCATGAGTGGGGAAGGGTAGAGAGAGAGAGGGAGAGAGAGAGTCCTAAGTAGGCTCCATGCTGGCACCACAGAACCTGACTCTGGGCTCAATCCCATGAACCACGAGATCATGATCTGAGCCAAAACCAAGAGTCGAACACTTAACTGACTAAGCCATCCTGGTGCCCCTGAACATTTCCTTTTTAAAATGTGGGTTATTTGGGTTTTTATTATTAAATTATTAGCATTATTTAAATATTCTTGATACTAGAGTCTTATCAGGTATATGATTTGCATATAACTTTTCCCATTTTCTGAATACTTTTTAAATGTGTTTCACACACAAAAGTTTTTAATTTTGATGAAGACAAATTTATGCATACATTTTTTATCCTTTTGATCAATTATACTGGGGTAATACTGGCTTCATAGAATGAGTTAAGAATATTCCCTCTGCTTCCACTTTCTGAAAGAGATTGTAGAGAATTTATATAACTTCTTCTTTAAAGGTTTGATAGAATTCACCCACGGACCCATCTGGGTCCGGGATTTCTGTTTGGAAAGTTATTAATTATGGATTCAACTTCTTAATATATGCATGCCTGTTCACATTGTCTGCTTCTTCTTGTGTGAGGTTTGACAGATTGAGTGTTGGAAGAAATTATCAAATTTGTGGGCATAGTGTTGTCTGAATATTCCCCTATTATCCTTTTAATGCTAATGGAGTTTGTAGTGATGTCTCATCTTTCGTGTCTGGTATTAGTAATTGGAATCCTCTCTCTTAATCTGATTAGAAGTGTATTAATTTCATCAAATGTTTAAAGAACCAGCTTGAGTTTTGTTGATTTTCTCTACAAAAATGGAATCACATTTATCCTTTTTCCTTTAAATACCACAAACATCTTTCCAAGTCTATTTATTCTTTTTAGCTGCATCGTGGTGTCATACTTTACTTATTTCCCTGTCCAAAGAAACAGGAAAGGTGTCCAAATGGACACCCAGTTTGCTTCCAAATTTTCAAATTCCCACAATGATACAGGAAACACAATGTGTGTGTGTGTGTATATATGTGTGTGTGTGTGTATATATATATATATATATCATATACATATATATGTGTATATATATATATCTTTAATGTACTGGTATTGATATTTCTATAGGATGAATTTTTAGAAGTAATAGATTTCTGGGTCATATGTGAATTTTACCTTTTGTGTATGTGTATGTGAAAAATGTATGTGAATTTTACATTTTGGTGCATACTGCCAGACTGCCCCCTATAATGGTTGTATTTGTTTACATTTGCACAGTAGTGTACAAGTGTCTTCATTTCCATGCACCTGGTCAAAATCGGATGCTACTAGCTTTAAAAGTTTTAGTCTTTCTGGGACACCTGGGTGGCTCAGTCGGTTAAGCCTCCGACTTGGGCTCAGGTCAGATCTCACATTCGTGGGTTCGAGCCCCACATTGGGCTCTGTGCTGACAGCTCAGAGCCTGGAGCCTGCTTCCGGTTCTGTGTCTCCTTCTCTCTCTATCCCTCCCCCTCTCATGCTCTTTCTCTCTCTGTATCAAAAATAAAAATAAAAAACATTAAAAAAAGTTTTAGTCTTCCTGAAGTATCATAGAAATATCATGTTGTTTTGGGGCGCCTGGGTGGCTTAGTCAGTGAAGCGTCTGACTTCAGCTCAGGTCACGATCTTGCTGTCTGTGAGCTCAAGCCCCACGTCGGGCTCTGTGCTGACAGCTCAGAGCCTGGAGCCTGTTTCAGATTCTGTGTCTCCCTCTCTCTCTCTGCCCCTCCCTCATTTATGCTCTGTGTCTCTCAAGTAAAATAAACATTAAAAAATTTTTTTTAATAATCATGTTGTTTTGATTCAAACTTAATATTATTTTTAGTTGGGCATTTTATTCCACAACTTTATTGGCCAGTTGTGTGTGTGTGTGTGTGAGTGATTTTTCTTTGCTAAGGTACGTAACAATTGAGAGGGCTCATATGGGAAGTGTTGAACAAGTGTTTATTTCCCTAAATATGAAGACACAATTTGAAACTAAGGTATTCACGTTTCCTCATGTTTGGTTTCATTGTGAAAAAGAATTCATGGTCTTGCCTTAAACAAAAAGTTCGGAAAAACTGGTCAGGCTGGACAAAGGTGGAACTGAGTTCCCGCCTCATGCAGGTTTGACACGCAGAAGGGGAAGTCAAGTCTTGGGTACGGAAGCATGTAGACAGGGGTCTGGTAATCACAGTTCAGGTCTGGATTCATCTGTGGGGAAGTGGGATTCAGGGCAGAGACTAGCCCCGGAGCCATCCGCATCAGAGTTGGCAGGAATTAATGGCTGTAACAGGAACTGCTGATTCTAGATCCCATGGGTCTCACAATCTCATTGGACCAAGTGCACAAGACAGACGATTCTGTTTGAGCCCATACACTTGAGACCCACCCTAGCAAATGTGCATCAAGGGTCTTGCAGCTTTGGGAGCCCTTGGAGACACATGCTGGGCTTGCTGGGTGGTCCATTCCCAGGGGACATCTTCAGTCATGGAAGCAAGTAGGGCCACCTTGAGTAGCCTCAGAGACCAAGGATCTCATGGAGGGGTTCCTAGGGAAGAACACCACAGTCTGTGGATGACAACACAAGAGACCACTTTGGGCACCTCATCATTAACTGAAGCAGGCTTTGGGGATGGCAGGGACAAGCACCAAGTTCCCGTGAGTGGGGAGCGTGTGCTAGGGCCATTGTCATCTGGACTTTGAGGTTAGCATGATCTTATTTGAAACAGGCTAGACGTCATGTGCCTCCAGATATGATGTCCTAAGGAGGACACAATATTGGCGCCCTGAGAGGGGCACAGCAGAGGTGGCTGGGTGTTAAGTCACTCAGCTACAGTCAAAGAGCAAGAAAACAGCAGGTGAATGGGCTTCATCCCAGTTTGTCTGGCTCCAAAGTCTCAGGTTTGGGAGGGAAGGGCTTGATTTAAAGTGAGCCACACCACCGTCCAAGGTCAGATGTGCAGGCATGTCACAGTACCTGGCTCCACAGGCTGGGGTGGACGGCCCCCTCCACTCATCCTCCAGCCGCTGTCAGAAGTGATGTCACAAGCACAGCCTCCTTGTATACACCAGACTAGCTCTGTGAGATTCCAACACCAATTTTTCTTTTCATACAAAATTTCTGACCCACATAACAAACGAAAGACTACTCGGTGACAGCTTTAAAACTTGAAGGGTTGGCACAACCACTCTGGAAAACAGTCTGGCAGCGTCTGGAAAAGGTTAAACACCTTTACACCTACATGTCCCAGTTATTCCATTCCTAGGTATTTACTCAAGAGAACCACAAATGGTGTCCCTGCAAAAGTTTGTTCGTAAGTGATCATTAGCCACTTTATTTGTAATCGTGCCAACCGTGGAGTAGCCTGGGCGTCCATCATCAGGAGAGTGGATAAATAGACAGGAGTGTACATACAGTGGAAAGCCCTTAGCAATAGAAAGGACCACACGATTAACAGAGGGTGCACTACCGATGAATCTCAACATAATGATGCTGAGGGAAAGAAGCGAGGAACAGTACATCCTGTGTGATTCTATTTATATTAGGTTGAAAAAAAAAAGCCACAAACACATCTACAGGGACAACAGATCAGTGTTGCCTGGATGAGGATGGAGCAAGGGTTCAATTACCAAGGGAAACAAGGAAGCTTAGGGGGCGATAAGAACTTTGCTATCTTGACTTTGGTGATAGTTTCATGAGTTTACGCATGTGCCAAAAAGGAACAAATAGTGCACTCTAAACATGTGTGAGTTATTGTACTTTAATTATATCTCATGATGGTCGGTTTTATGTGTCGGCTTAGCTAGGTGGTAGTACCCAGTTACTCTGTCAAACACCAATTTAGGTGATGTAAGTGTAATTAACACCTACAGTCAGTTGACTCTTACAAAGGAGATAATCCATGATGTATCTGATGGGCCCTGTCCAATCAGTTGAAAGATCTGAATGCAGGACTAAAGCTTCTAGAGGAAGAAGAGACCTGGCCTGTGAGCTAGAAAGTTCCCTTCTGCTGGAGTCTCCCATTTGTGCTTCCTGATGGCCTGCCCACTGGGGCTGGGCTTGCCTGGTCTGTACCTGCAATTCTGTGAGACAATTTCTTGCAATAAATCTACCTATCTATCATCTATCTATCTATCTATCTATCTATCTATCTATCTATCTAAACCCAAAGGTTCCGTCCGGGCATCTATATCAAATTGTCTAAAACCCGACGCCCGGTCCCAAGTACGGCGCGCCTGGTCCCTAACCCGTGGCCCCGGAGCGGCTGCGGAAAGCCAGACCGCTTGAATAGTTGTTCCCCACGGGGGGACCTAAATAGCGGACCCGGAAGTCGCAAATTCGGCCGTCCATCCATAATTTACTCCGGGCTGCGGCAGCACGGGACTCGCCAGGCCCCGGCGCGCCTATGCCGGCTCCGGGCGTGCCTCCGGTCGGGGCGAACGCAACGCCTCCATCCCGCCCTGACTGCCGGCTCCAGGTGCGCCAGCTAATGGACACGCCTCCATCGCGGGTCCTTCACCTGAGGGAGGGAGAGAGAAAGGGGACAGAGAAAGACGCAGCAAGCAAGGACACACTCACGGTTTTTGATCAGGTGAAGAGAGAGAGAGAGTTTATTAGAAAAGCTGTCATTATATAGGCTTTCAGGGCGGGGATATCCAAATAGCTGACCTACGTCAGTACCAGGTAAATAGAGTCGAAATGCATAATCAATGAAGCGCCCCGACATTGCCTTCAGCAATCTTGGGGGATGGAGAATTAACACTGAATACAGTTTTGATCTTTAGCATACCCTGGCCCTTTTGCGTCTATCCCAGCAGGACAGGCGCCACCAAGGTTATTTTGGCCATCTCCAGCCTCCAGAAGAATTCTAGTTTACTGGCTCACTCTCTGGGAGAGATCTTTGCCAGAGGTAGCGTGAAACATGGCGGTCCCCGACAGGTCCTCCCTTTCGAATATAATATTAGAAAGCTCCAATAAGGCAAGGAATTGGACCGTGCCTGGCTTGGGTTGGAGACTCGCCAATCTTTCTTACCCATCATGGGCACACTCAGAAGCATAAGTCTGAGCAGCCTGTCTTAGGTTGAATAGATGGCAAGGCCTCTCTTTCCCGTCATTGACTAACCGATCCGTCCCTCTTGCCACAGCTATTTGATCGGCCTCCTGAATTGGCCAAATGGAGCTCAATATTCTGGACCTGGGTAGGCTGCACCAGTTTGCTGCCTTAGGAGAGCCATGACCTTAAGAATAGAACAGGGCACAAGGGCACCAAGATCAGTAAAACCGCACTAGATCTTAAACATGGAAGGGGATAGGGTAAAAGTCCATGAAATCCATGAAGAAAGGACTGTTGATGCGTTCCTTCCTCCTCTTCTCCAGGTTCCTTTTGAAGCTTCTTTTCCCAGCATGGTCCTAAAGGAAAAGACAAAGATTTCTCTCAAGGAGATTTTTCTCCCTGGAGGACTGAGTGTTTTGATTGATTTGTTTTACTAATCTCTCTGGCAGTCATTAGGCTGTACTTGTTTTTTGCTGGTAAATGCAAACTGAACCTCGTTTCCAGATTAAAACTGGGTCTGGACCGTGCCATTTATATATTAAAGGATCTTATTAAAGCACGGTAGCAAAGTTTTTTGTGTCTCATATAGCCAGAGACGTTAGCAGCTGAGCGTCCTTTTTTATCCAAAGTTAAAAATTTTAAAATAAACAATGTATGGTGTAAAAGATCACTGGGAGAATCCCAGACGGGGTACCAGTCCCCCCTTTAGTTTTATTAAGGGTAATTACTTAAAGATAAATGTGCCCATTTTACTATACCTTGTCCTTGTGGATTATAAGGAATTCCAGTGATGTGTTTAATGTGTAACTGTTGACAAAATTTAGAGAACACGGTCCCAGTATATCCTGGTCCATTGTCAGTTTTTACCTGTTTTGAAATTCCCAACACTGATATGGCAGAAAGCATGTGTGCTACGACGTGCTTTCCTGCTTCTCCAGTTTGTAAAGTAGCATATAGGAAGCCGCTGTAGGTATCAATACTCACATGAACATACTTTAGATTTTTAAACTCTAAAATGTGTGTCACCTCTATTTGCCAGATGGCATTGGGCACTAGTCCTCGAGGATTTACTCCCAAATGAGGAACAGGTAAAATGTATAACACAAGAAGAACAGTGTAATATATTTGTTGTGCCCGTTCTATGAGTGATCTTAAATTGTAGTCTCAGATGATGAAATTTAGAGAGGGGGCTAGGCATAATTAGAATGAGTTAAACCTGAAATTACTGTCTTGTAGACAGGCACTGTTACAGTTTCAGTTGCTGGAAGAGACCAGCCACAGATTAAACCTCTCTGGAGTTTTTTGAAATAATTCAATAACAGCAACAAGTTTAGCTCTCTGTGCTGAAGTTTCCCTAGTTTGAAAAGAAATAGTTTTATTAAAGACCAAGGCTTATTCTAATCCTTGTAAGCACAGCCCCTTGTAAAGTCTTATTAACTTCAGGTAAGGATTTCAGGGCCAAAGGAGTTAACTCTCGTTTTGCAATTTGGATGGAAGTCTTTATGCAAGATTTTAAACAGGGGTATAAGGTCTCTAGTAGACAGTTTTGAAAGAGGCCGAATCTAATCAATATCCTCCAATAGTATTAGAACACCATTAAAATATATAAAGGCCTTTTAGTAGTAAAGGCTGTTAAGTTATAGTTTAAATTTAGTGACATTTATATTTTGATTATAAAAGGTGTTAAATAATGATTTTACTAAAACATAAAAACTATAGGAACTACACGTATACATGGGCAATTGTACAATTTATAAATTATACTTAGCAGACTATTAACCCTTAGAAAATCTTAGTTATCCATTAAGGGCTTAGTAATTAAAACCTTTATTAGATGGTAAACTCTTGAATCAATTAAGTATAAAGCAGCCTTTTAACAGTTATTAAATATTTTTAGTTGTTTTGCTACAGGTTAAAAGCACAGACATTTACAGGCCTTGTGGCTTGTGTTAGTTTTAACTTGTTAGATAGCCAATGAATTTAATTTTAACTTATTACCAAGTAAAACCTTAACGGTTTAAATTTACTAAGAATCTTTAAAACTATTTTAACAATTACTCAATGAAGACTATAGACCTAGACCAGATTAAGTCTTTTAACATATGCTTGATTAAAAGTTGGCTGGAGTAGATATCACAGGAACCTATTTGACTTATGGTAGATTTAGATAGAACAAAAATTTTGTTTTTACCAACAAACTTAAGCACTGAATAAGTTTATTAAGCTCCGATAAGATGCTTGTATCTTAATAGTTGATTTTAACCTCGAAATTTGGTGCAAAAACTGATTTTTTGTGGTCTATTGTTTTTTATGTAAATTGGCTTCTCCCCACCCGGCAGCTGTAATCTGAGGCCCTCTGGTTGCCCTGGGCAATGCGGCAGGGGGAAGGGAGAGCAGGCTAGGCTCTCCAGGAGGCAGAGAAGAATTTTACAGTTTAAAATTTTTGTTAGCTCAGACAGGAGCAGGTTTGAGGCTTATTTTGTATTGTTTAACTAATAATTTTTTAGGCAATCCATGTCAGTCCAGAGAAGTGAAAGAACTGTCCCCGGGACAAAACGAGTTCCCGGCAGCTGCTGGGAAATTCTTTCAGGTTTCTGTTCCGAGATAGACCAACAAATTTAGTTCCAATTAATAACCATCAACCTGGGAAATGAGCGAGGGAGAAGCCCTCACTTAAACACAGATTTACTAAAGGGCCCACCGACGTCTCGGTGTGGTCCCGGGGCAGGAAGTAGTGACACCCCAAACAAACAAAAAACACATGTGTATATATATTTAGATGAAAAGCTAGCTTACCTCTGGAGGTTTAGACAGGTACCCTCTTTAGGATGGAAGAACATCTATATAGAGTCCTTTTTAAACTCCATATGGCTCAAAACTTAATCTACACTCTTAATATCAATAAAGAGTTTTCTATGTTAGACTCTTTATGGCTCAAAGCTTAATTTACATTTTTTACTCTGACTTTGCCTATTTTTATGGGAGGGCGTTTGTAGCAAACCAAAAACATGTATAACAGACTCTGTAATTGTTTCTTATTTTTTATCCCTTAATATTTATAATACAGTGACACAAAGACAAACAAAGGGTAGCATTTACTCACACACACACACACACCAAGCTATTATTCTTTTTTCGCAGAGGTTTTAGAGAAAAAGACTGAGAAAAACACTTAGAATACTTCACTCCCTGTGCTCTGAGGGTCTCTATTTAGATTATCTGTTTAATTTTTGCTCTAAAATTACGGAAAAAAATCCAGCCGTGACCTGCTTGCAGGTGGCTTATTTTACACGAATCGTGAACTGCGCGGACGCCCGCGAAGTTGATTGTTTTAAGCTCTTTTGAACTCACTTAAACACTGGCCCGAGGGCCCAATGCGAAACTTGCATGGGCCGGCCTCTATAAAACCTTTTTAGCTCTTGAGCTCACGCGAATTCTCGCATGTGCTGGCTGTATAATTATCTCCCCGGCTTGAGAACCAGGCGAATCCGCCTGGTTGGCCATTCTTACTGATAGGTGTATTTATTGGATCTCTTATTACTGAATGCCCGACGTTGGATCGCCATTTGTCTAAACCCAAAGGTTCGGTCAGGGCATCTATATCAAATTGTCTAAAACCCGACGCCCGGTCCCGAGTATGGAGCGCCTGCCCTAACCCACGGCCCCGGAGCGGCTGCGGAAAGCCAGACCACTTGAATAGTTGTTCCCCATGGGGGACCTAAATAGCGGACCCGGAAGTCGCAAATTCGGCTGTCCATCCATAATTTACTCCGGGCTGCGGCAGCACGGGACTCGCCAGGCCCCGGCGCGCCTATGCCGGCTCCGGGCGTGCCTCCGGTCGGGGCGAACGCAACGCCTCCATCCCGCCCTGACTGCCGGCTCCAGGTGCGCCAGCTAATGGACACGCCTCCATCGCGGGTCCTTCACCTGAGGGAGGGAGAGAGAAAGGGGACAGAGAAAGACGCAGCAAGCAAGGACACACTCACGGTTTTTGATCAGGCGAAGAGAGAGAGAGAGTTTATTAGAAAAGCTGTCATTATATAGGCTTTCAGGGCGGGGATATCCAAATAGCTGACCTACGTCAGTACCAGGTAAATAGAGTCGAAATGCATAATCAATGAAGCGCCCCGACAT